>CAUJBA010000376.1:130000-172500 GCA_963082725.1 Pedicia rivosa | reverse complement strand
CTTTACATTGTTTAAATTTACATAACGTTTGAATTGTACATATAATCTTCAGCAACGATATAATATAGTCTTGCAACACGTCAACAATGAACCTATAGTGAAGAGAGATAGTATTTTAATTCAACGCAATAAAATCTATATTATCACCAAGTTTATTGATCAGAGTGCAGTCGCTCTATATGTATATGTCCATTATCGATTTATACCAATTATGAAATTTTAACCAGGATATAAAAAAGTTTATACAAACAAAGTTTACATCGCATACATTAAATTAAATAATATATAAGAATTGGCTGATCAAATACACAAAACTGAATAATTAACTTACAAGCGAAATAACTAAATGCAATTAAGCAAATGGCCTTCGAACAAGTTCGTATTAAAAACTCACAAGCGAAATAACTAAATGCAATTAAGCAAATGGCCTTCGAACAAGTTCGTTTATATTATTCAAAATTGAATGAATTAACTTACAAGCGAAATAACTAAATGCAATTAAGCAAATGGCCTTCGAACAAGTTCGTTTATTATTCAATACGGAATGAATTAACTTACAAGCGAAATAACTAAATGCAGATTAAGCAGATAGCCTTCGAACAAGTTCGTATATAAATTCCTTAATTTGTGTTTATTGGTCTTTCTTCAGAGTACGTGATAACATGTAAATAAATTTAATTATAAACAGCGGTTAACGCGAAACCCCACTAAACTAGAATCATTACTCAGAATTATTTATAATAAAACATTTCATGAAACAGTAATTTGATTTGCATGTAATTTACAACACTCAGCCATATGTAGTCCGAGCAGCACAAAGTTAATTGTACCTGACGCAAGGACTGCGATATGCGTTCGAAATGTCAATGTTCATGTGTCCTGCAGTTCACATTATAACGCGCAGTTAGCTACGTTCTTCATCGACCCATGAGCCGAGTGATCCCCCGCTTAGGGTACTTTGTTTGTTTGTTTGTTCATTAATTTTTATAAGGTTAGTTGCGAACTTTCTAGTCTTAAATTGCTTTCACTTTCATCATTTTAAAGAATATAAAACAATTACTAATTACTAACAACAAGCGCATACTGATATTGATACATTCAATTAATTTAAATTCAATAATTATATATTCTTTAATATGTGCTTTTTATTGATCGTTCTTAAGGTTGTCGTAACATTGAAATAAAGTTAATTAGTTAAAGCGGTTAACGCAGTTATAAGAAGATGTGATCAAATACACAGAACAGAATGAATTAACTCACAAGCGAAATAACTAAATGCAGATTATACAAATAGCCTTCGAACAAGTTCGTTTATACTCACAAGCGAAATAACTAAATGCAATTAAGCAAATAGCCTTCGAACAAGTTTGTATTTATTATTGAAACGGAATTAATTAACTCACAAGCGAAATAACTAAATGCAATTAAGCAAATGGCCTTCGAACAAGTCGGTATATAAATTCCTTACTTTTTGTGTTTATTGATCTCTTAAGGTTGTCGTAACATTTTAAATAAAGTTAATTATACAAAGAGGTTAACGCAGTTTTAAGAAATTTTTGATCAAACACACAAAACTGAATAATTATAACTCACGATGCGAAATAACTAAATGCAATTAAGCAGATAGCCTTCGTCCCAAGTAGAATACAAATTCTTTAATATGTGCTTATTGATCTCTTATGGTTGTCGTAACATTTTAAATAAAATTAATTATACAAAGAGGTTAACGCAGTTATAAGAAATTTTTGATCAAATACACAGAACAGAATTTTATATTCTTCGAGTGATTCAAGTTTATTATTCAAAATTGAATATGTCTACAGACAACTTTAAGGTTTGTTGCGAACTTTCTAGTCTTAAATTGCTTTCACTTTCATCATTTTAAAGAATATAAAACAATTACTAATTACTAACAACAAGCGCACACTGATATTGATACGTTCAATTAAATTAAATTCAATAATTATATATTCTTTAATATGTGCTTTTATTGATCGTTCTTAAGGTTGTCGTAACATTGAAATAAAGTTAATTATTTAAAGCGGTTAACGCAGTTATAAGAAGATGTGATCAAATACACAGAACAGAATGAATTAACTCACAAGCGAAATAACTAAATGCAGATTATACAAATAGCCTTCGAACAAGTTCGTACATACTCACAAGCGAAATAACTAAATGCAATTAAGCAAATAGCCTTCGAACAAGTTTGTATTTATTATTGAAACGGAATTAATTAACTCACAAGCGAAATAACTAAATGCAATTAAGCAAATGGCCTTCGAACAAGTCGGTATATAAATTCCTTACTTTTTGTGTTTATTGATCTCTTAAGGTTGTCGTAACATTTTAAATAAAGTTAATTATACAAAGAGGTTAACGCAGTTTTAAGAAGTTTTTGATCAAACACACAAAACTGAATAATTATAACTCACGATGCGAAATAACTAAATGCAATTAAGCAGATAGCCTTCGTCCCAAGTAGAATACAAATTCTTTAATATGTGCTTATTGATCTCTTATGGTTGTCGTAACATTTTAAATAAAATTAATTATACAAAGAGGTTAACGCAGTTATAAGAAATTTTTGATCAAATACACAGAACAGAATTTTATATTCTTCGAGTGATTCAAGTTTATTATTCAAAATTGAATGTGTCTACAGACAACAGTTTAAACTTTCCCAAGATTATTATATAAACGGTACTAAGTTTAATAAAATTAAACTTTCCCAGGATTATTATATAAACGGTACTAAGTTTAATAAAATTTAGACTTTCCCAAGATTATTACATAAACGGTACTAAGTTTAATAAAATTAAACTTTCCCAGGATTATTACATAAACGGTACTAAGTCGCAATTTTAATGCTAAGAGTTGCCAGGCTCAAAGCGTATTACTTTTCTGACACCTAAGTGCTTTTGAATTCAAGTAAGTAAAGAAACAATAAAGTCTCCTTACAAGCCAAGAATTCTTATAATGATACATTCAATTAAATTAAATTCAATAATTAACTTACAAGCGAAATAACTAAATGCAATTAAGCAAATGGCCTTCGAACAAGTTCGTATATATTATTGAAACGGAATGAATTAACTCACAAGCGAAATAACTAAATGCATTTAAGCAGATAGCCTTCGAACAAGTCGGTATATAAATTCCTTATTTTTTGTGTTTATTGATCTCTTAAGGTTGTCGTAACATTTTAAATAAAGTTAATTATACAAAGAGGTTAACGCAGTTTTAAGAATTGGCTGATCAAATACACAAAACTGAATAATTATAACTCACGATGCGAAATAACTAAATGCAATTAAGCAGATAGCCTTCGTCCCAAGTAGAATATAAATTCTTTAATATGTGCTTATTGATCTCTTATGGTTGTCGTAACATTTTAAATAAAATTAATTATACAAAGAGGTTAACGCAGTTATAAGAAGTTTTTGATCAAATACACAGAACAGAATTTTATATTCTTCGAGTGATTCAAGTTTATTATTCAAAATTGAATATGTCAAAGTATGTAACTAAACAAGCGAAATAATTATTAGGCAGATAACCTTCGACATGTTCGTTACATATTATATATGCTCCGTGTTTCATTTTTCACTAAGAGATGCCTATCCCTCAAAATGAATTTGGCACATATACTAGACTGTAATGATACATTCAATTAAATTAAATTCAATAATTAACTTACAAGCGAAATAACTAAATGCAGGTTATGCAAATGGCCTTCGAACAAGTTCGTATATACTCACAAGCGAAATAACTAAATGCAGTTAAGCAAATGGCCTTCGAACAAGTTTGTATTAACTCACAAGCGAAATAACTAAATGCAATTAAGCAAATAGCCTTCGAACAAGTTCGTTTATATTATTGAAACGGAATTAATTAACTCACAAGCGAAATAACTAAATGCAGTTAAGCAAATGGCCTTCGAACAAGTTCGTATATACTCA
This sequence comes from Pedicia rivosa, assembly GCA_963082725.1. Classification (NCBI taxonomy): domain Eukaryota; kingdom Metazoa; phylum Arthropoda; class Insecta; order Diptera; family Pediciidae; genus Pedicia; species Pedicia rivosa. Next base: position 168,538 of record CAUJBA010000376.1, on the reverse strand, counting down.
CAAGCGAAATAACTAAATGCATTTAAGCAGATAGCCTTCGAACAAGTTCGTATTTAAATTCCTTATTTTTTGTGTTTATTGATCTCTTAAGGTTGTCGTAACATTTTAAATAAAGTTAATTATACAAAGAGGTTAACGCAGTTTTAAGAAGTTTTTGATCAAACACACAAAACTGAATAATTATAACTCACGATGCGAAATAACTAAATGCAATTAAGCAGATAGCCTTCGTCCCAAGTAGAATATAAATTCTTTAATATGTGCTTATTGATCTCTTATGGTTGTCGTAACATTTTAAATAAAATTAATTATACAAAGAGGTTAACGCAGTTATAAGAAGTTTTTGATCAAATACACAGAACAGAATTTTATATTCTTCGAGTGATTCAAGTTTATTATTCAAAATTGAAGTAACATTTGAAAACTAAGAGTTGGTCAAGCTCAAAGTTTATTGTTTATATAAACAATATATCGAATCATTAATGATCCTTCCGCAGGTTCACCTACGGAAACCTTGTTACGACTTTTACTTCCTCTAAATAAGCAAGTTCGGTCAATTTCCATGAAAGCAAAGCAACACACATTTGTGCATCGCAATAATCACTTCCAGAGACCTCACTAACCAATTCAATCGGTAGTAGCGACGGGCGGTGTGTACAAAGGGCAGGGACGTAATCAATACGAGCTTATGACTCGCACTTACTGGGAATTCCTAGTTCATGTGGACCATTACAGTCCACAATCCCCACCACGAAGATGTTTCAGCGGTTTACCCGTTCCTCTCGGAATAGGATTAACACGTTGATATCTTCATTGTAGCGCGCGTGCTGCCCAGGACATCTAAGGGCATCACAGACCTGTTATTGCTCAATTTCATTATTGCTAGACGCAATTTGTCCATTTAAGAAGCAAGTATCTTACTAAGGACAAACATATTGGTACGACTCCAACTACATAACTTATAAATACAAAGTAAATATAAGAAAGCGATTTTCAACGTCATAAACCAAAATGCATCTATTTAAATATTTGAGTCTCGTTCGTTATCGGAATTAACCAGACAAATCACTCCACGAACTAAGAACGGCCATGCACCACCACCCATAGATTTGAGAAAGAGCTATCAATCTGTCTTACTCGTTTATGTTCGGACCTGGTAAGTTTTCCCGTGTTGAGTCAAATTAAGCCGCAGGCTCCACTCCTGGTGGTGCCCTTCCGTCAATTCCTTTAAGTTTCGATTTTGCAACCATACTTCCCCCGGAACCTAGCTATAGTTTCCTGGAAAGCGACTGAAAGAGCCATAGTAGTAGCTACATCCAATTGCTGGCTGGCATAGTTTATGGTTAGGACTAGGGCGGTATCTGATCGCCTTCGATCCCCTAACTTTCGTTCTTGATTAAAGAAAGCATCTTTGACAAATGCTTTCGCTTAAGTAAGTCTTACGAGGGTCTAAGAATTTCACCTCTCGCCCCGTAATACTAATGTCCCCAACTACTCCTATTAATCATTGTGTCTGTTATTTAAACCAACAAATTAAACAGACACCTTTTTAAATTATTCCATGCAAAACTATTCAGGCTTTTAGCCTACTTTGAGCATTATAATTTGTTCAAAGTAATTGTACTGGCCCTTTTAATAAACACTCGATTAAGAGCATTTATCTAGGACTTTAATTGAATAACTACTTTAATATATAAATATATTATTTCGCTATTCAGCAGTAAAACGTCATAGCATTAGCAGTCAATACGAACCGCACTCGGTTGTATTTACTGTGCTTGACCAAGATTCAACTACGAACGTTTTAACCGCAACAATTTTAATATACGCTATTGGAGCTGGAATTACCGCGGCTGCTGGCACCAGACTTGCCCTCCAATTGATCCTTATTAAAGGATTTAAAGTGTATTCATTCCAATTATAGGGCCTCGGATTGAGTCCTATATTGTTATTTTTCGTCACTACCTCCCCGTGCCGGGATTGGGTAATTTACGCGCCTGCTGCCTTCCTTAGATGTGGTAGCCATTTCTCAGGCTCCCTCTCCGGAATCGAACCCTGATTCCCCGTTACCCGTTGCAACCATGGTAGTCCACTACACTACCATCAATAGTTGATAGGGCAGAAATTTGAAAGATCTGTCGTTGGCATAAAACCATACGATCAGCATATTATCTAGAGTCACCTTAACTATCGACCGAAGTCGATTGGTTTTGGTCTAATAAGAGCACACATTCCTTTCGGTCTGCGTATAATTGCATGTATTAGCTCTAGAATTACCACAGTTATCCAAGTAACTGGGCATATGATCTAAGGAACCATAACTGATTTAATGAGCCTTTTGCGGTTTCACTTTTATATAGTGTGTACTTAGACATGCATGGCTTAATCTTTGAGACAAGCATATAACTACTGGCAGGATCAACCAGAATTCTATTATATAGAATTTTTTTAATAAAAAAATGCAATTAAGCAAATTTATATTAAAGATTTTAAAATATCAAACGGACCGACATGAGTTCCATAGTAATTTAATACTAAGATATGAAAACAATTGGTCTTTATTAATATTTTAAGATTTTGGTTAAATTAATTATAATATTGTTACCTCGACTATATCAACCTAAGTTGATTGGTCTCGGACTAAAAAAGAGTACACGTTCCTTTCGGTTTGTGTATCATTTTATTTAGCAATATTTGTATCAATTTTGACCATATCATTAGCCGACATGAAATACTTCGATGTCAATGATAATCAACTCGGAGGTGAGCTGATATATACAGAGACAAAGATCTCAATCAATTGGTCTTAATGATATTTATATCAATAACCGACATGAAGTACATCGATGTCATATCAAACCGGCCCAAACGGTATATAGATAGAGGACAAAGATCTTAATCAATTGGTTTATGATATTTTTGATTTAATGATAGGTAGTATGATTTGAATCAATGTAGGCGTCAGGTACATTGTAAAGTATTTGTCAGGTACTTTATAATTATAATTAAATAATCAATTCTCATCATTTTATTAATCATATGATAAATCTTATCGACATTTAAACTTATTCGTTTAAATAATATCGTGCTTAGTTGTAAAGCCTTCATACTCATTCTTAGTGAATTTCTCGATTTCAATTATATATGGTTTTATTACTTTCGCTTTTAGACAATACTTGTATAAGATAATTATGTGAGCACAGTTTGCACCGTACCACAAGTTAATCACAAGTTAGCTGGCATTTGGTTACGTGGGTGAATACCACCTTAATTTAAAGGCCACGTTCTTTGTAATTTGTTGCAACCTAGACTACAACTGGTACCCATTTGATCAAAGTGTTTCCACTAGGACCTGCGGGTACGACATAAATGGCATAACCCACAACATTTATTATTAATCAGTAACAACAAGGCCCAACACGTATCAGCACGTTCTCAAAAAGACTTACAATATCTAATCTACTACGAAACTGACAACCGCTTATCATTTAAGATTAGCTGATTTGTTACCCATGACGAGATGGATAAACCCCACGGTTATAGATTAATAAATAAATGGCTATGTTTTCAAAAATTACATTATAAAATATTAGTTAATGCACCATATATTATGTTTATAATATGCGTAATTTTTAGGCGAGCTATGCACATAAGTATATAAGAGGTTGTCCAATAACCCCTTTAACCTATATATTATGTACATAACTAGCCCTCGTGAGAATACCACCTTAATTAAAAGGTCACGGTTTTTGTAATTTGTTGCAACCTAGACTACAACTGGTATCATTGATCAAAGTGTTGCCACAATGACCGCAGGTACGACAGTACAATTAAGTAAAGGCGAAACCCGCAACATCTATTCACTCCCAGTAACAACAAGGCCCAACACGTATCAGAACGTTCTCAAAAAGACTTACAAAAATCTAATCTACAACGAAACTGACAACCGCTTATCATTTAAGATTAGCTGATTTGTTACCCATTACGAGATGGATAAACCCCACTGTTAAAGGTCATGAATAGATGTTTATTTTAAAATTACTATTATAACAATTGCAATTATAGCTATAATAAAATTATAATAATAAAATTATAATTAAAATGTTACTTTGGCCGTACATTTGTAATTTTATGGAAACATTATGTACATACCATATATAAGGATCGTCTAATAATCCCTTAACTATATATGTTATGTGACATAATCAACCTGTTTCATAATAACTGGGTCATTAAAAAACGTTTTGTGATCTTACGATCGTATGATATAATTAACTTACAAGCGAAATAACTAAATGCAATTAAGCAGATAGCCTTCGTCCCAAGTAGAATATACATTCTTTAATATGTGCTTATTGATCTCTTATGGTTGTCGTAACATTTTAAATAAAATTAATTATACAAAGAGGTTAACGCAGTTTTAAGAAGTTTTTGATCAAATACACAGAACAGAAATTAATATTCTTCGAGTGATTCAAGTTTATTATTCAATACGGAATGAATTAACTTACAAGCGAAATAACTAAATGCATTTAAGCAGATAGCCTTCGAACAAGTTCGTACATAAATTCCTAATTTTTGTGTTTTGTGTTTTGATCTCTTAAGGTTGTCGTAACATTTTAAATAAAATTAATTATACAAAGAGGTTAACGCAGTTTTAAGAAGTTTTTGATCAACACAAAACTGAATAATTATAACTCACGATGCGAAATAACTAAATGCAATTAAGCAGATAGCCTTCGTCCCAAGTAGAATATACATTCTTTAATATGTGCTTTTTGATCTCTTATGGTTGTCGTAACATTTTAAATAAAATTAATTATACAAAGAGGTTAACGCAGTTATAAGAAGTTTTTGATCAAATACACAGAACAGAAATTAATATTCTTCGAGTGATTCAAGTTTATTATTCAATACGGAATGAATTAACTTACAAGCGAAATAACTAAATGCATTTAAGCAGATAGCCTTCGAACAAGTTCGTACATAAATTCCTAATTTTTGTGTTTTGTGTTTTGATCTCTTAAGGTTGTCGTAACATTTTAAATAAAATTAATTATACAAAGAGGTTAACGCAGTTTTAAGAAGTTTTTGATCAACACAAAACTGAATAATTATAACTCACGATGCGAAATAACTAAATGCAATTAAGCAGATAGCCTTCGTCCCAAGTAGAATATACATTCTTTAATATGTGCTTTTTGATCTCTTATGGTTGTCGTAACATTTTAAATAAAATTAATTATACAAAGAGGTTAACGCAGTTATAAGAAGTTTTTGATCAAATACACAGAACAGAAATTAATATTCTTCGAGTGATTCAAGTTTATTATTCAATACGGAATGAATTAACTTACAAGCGAAATAACTAAATGCATTTAAGCAGATAGCCTTCGAACAAGTTCGTACATAAATTCCTAATTTTTGTGTTTATTGATCTCTTAAGGTTGTCGTAACATTTTAAATAAAATTAATTATACAAAGAGGTTAACGCAGTTTTAAGAAGTTTTTGATCAAAAACACGTTTTGTGATCTTACGATCGTAGGTATTGTCATACATTATAAGATTCGCCCTAGATCGAATATATGTTTGACGACAACCTAAATTCTGGATAAGCTTTTAAGCCAACCATAGTGGTGCATTGCTGGGAAAACACAATGAGCTGCAGATATTGGGCAACAATCATATCTGCGTCATAGCATGGCCTATGACAGTGTCTGGACTTATGGGTTAAAACTGCCCAATTAGAGTATCGACACTTATTAAGTTCTCGTATTTTCGCCTGAGCAACTTATACTCTATGGGTCTATGTATAAATATACGCACCACAAGGAGGTTTGAGCATTGCCGCCATATTCAATGCCTACCATGACCTTCCTTTTATTTGGTTCTGAGCACCACCACTGCTGTGCTAGGGAAACAACTTGTAAGAAATCATAGACTTCTTTCAAGCCAGACCATGTTTCCTTAAAGAGCCACTGGGGCACTTTTTACAATTTTGGATTTTTTCCTTACTCTCCTCTCCTTTAGACATTAGCCAGTCAAACTAATGGTTCTACAGGACCGTAAAGCCCCATACGTACGCAGCAAGCCCGTATGTATATTACATAGTCTGGCATCACTAACAGCAAGCCCGTACACTTTTGACATTATATAATTAGTTTTATATACAATTGACTTTCACATCCATTGTACGTAACAACCATATAATAGTGTAGTCTGGCATCACTGAAAGCAAGCCCGTATGTCTATTGCATAGTCTGGCATTGCCCGCACACTCCAATCGTCATTATATAATTCCAATGTCCTCAGACAATTGGTATACTTATGTTCGGACGATAGTTTAAACTGATAAACAGTTCATTGACTATATTGACCATATAGGCATCGCCTATATACTTATGTTCGGACTATAGTTTAAACTGTTGGACAGTTCATTGACTATATTGACCATATAGGCATCGCCTATATACTTATGTTCGGACTATAGTTTAAACTGTTGGACAGTTCATTGACTATATTGACGATATAGGCATAGCCTATATCATTGACTTCTTAGCATTACCCAGGATACACCACGAGGAGGTGAGTCAATATCGTATCCCATATCTATACCAATCTCAGTCATTAATACGACCTACATTGGTATACTTTGCATCCAATGTCATCAGACAATTGGTATACATTTCTGACATATCATATCAGATCATATAGGCATACCATTAGCCTATGTATATCATATAGGCATACCATTAGCCTATATCATATTTAGATCCAATATTTAATAGGCCAAACATGACCTAAGGTAGGTATATATCATCATAGCATCATCACCTTATGATGATATTGTATGATGTCTACATGAGACTTCATACGATACCCCCTTCTTATATAGCCACTGGGGCACTTTTTACAATTTTGGATTTTTTCCTTACTCTCCTCTCCTTTAGACATTAGCCAGTCAAACTAATGGTTCTACAGGACCGACAAGCCCCATACATACGCAGCAATCCCGTATGTATATTATACATAGTTTGGCATTGCCCGCACACTCCAATCGTCATTATATAATTACCAATGTCCTCAGACAATTGGTATACTTATGTTCGGACGATAGTTTAAACTGTTGGACAGTTCATTGACTATATTGACCATATAGGCATCGCCTATATACTTATGTTCGGACTATAGTTTAAACTGTTGGACAGTTCATTGACTATATTGACCATATAGGCATCGCCTATATACTTATGTTCGGACTATAGTTTAAACTGTTGGACAGTTCATTGACTATATTGACCATATAGGCATCGCCTATATACTTATGTTCGGACTATAGTTTAAACTGTTGGACAGTTCATTGACTATATTGACCATATAGGCATCGCCTATATACTTATGTTCGGACTATAGTTTAAACTGTTGGACAGTTCATTGACTATATTGACGATATAGGCATAGCCTATATCATTGACTTCTTAGCATTACCCAGGATACACCACGAGGAGGTGAGTCAATATCGTATCCCATATCTATACCAATCTCAGTCATTAATACGACCTACATTGGTATACTTTGCATCCAATGTCATCAGACAATTGGTATACATTTCTGACATATCATATCAGATCATATAGGCATACCATTAGCCTATATATATCATATAGGCATACCATTAGCCTATATCATATTTAGATCCAATATTTAATAGGCCAAACATGACCTAAGGTAGGTATATATCATCATAGCATCATCACCTTATGATGATATTGTATGATGTCTACATGAGACTTCATACGATACCCCCTTCTTATATAGCCACTGGGGCACTTTTTACAATTTTGGATTTTTTCCTTACTCTCCTCTCCTTTAGACATTAGCCAGTCAAACTAATGGTTCTACAGGACCGACAAGCCCCATACGTACGCAGCAATCCCGTATGTATATTATACATAGTTTGGCATTGCCCGCACACTCCAATCGTCATTATATAATTACCAATGTCCTCAGACAATTGGTATACTTATGTTCGGACGATAGTTTAAACTGTTGGACAGTTCATTGACTATATTGATGTAATGTTTTATAGATTCCCCATTTTAATCCGGTTTTGTAAATAAAAATAATTAACTCTCTCTCACATTCTCTCTTAAAATTTCTCTTTATTGTTAATTACTGTTTTTTGATTATTTGGATTAAAAGTTTTTGTCACTTCTTTTTTGGACATCATAACATCAACATTAAGTTAAATTAAATAAATAGTAATTAAAATTTGAATTATAATAATATATATATTAAATAATAATATAATAATAGTAAACATAAAATTGGCGACGAGGATGGGATTCAATTCACAGTTGTAAAGTTATTATAGTTATTAAAAAAAAAATATATATATAACACAAAGAAAAGTAACGGTGCAGTGAAAAAGAATTAACACAAAGGAAAGCAACGAGTTACATGGCAGAAAACGAAAACAAAGAAAAAATAGAGATAACAAAATCTACAAACATGTCTGGGTTTTATCATATGGAACAATTTGACGTGCGATTTCCAGAAAAATGGACTAGCTACAACCAACGCATGGATTTATTTTTTGTGGCAAATGGAATAACGGAGGAGTCACGAATGCAGGCAGTTTTCTTAACCACGTGTGGTGCCAACGTTTACGACCTCGTGTGTTCTTTGGTCGCACCGAAGGCGGTAAGTGAAATTAAAACCAGTGATTTAAAAAAAATACTTAGCGACCATTTTTCTCCTGCGCCTTTGGAAATCGCTGGGTACTATAAATTTCATAAACGAGATCAACATCCTGATGAAAATTTTGCCAGTTACATAGCCGATCTTCGAAAAATTGCAATCGATTGTAATTTTGGGGCATCACTGGAACGGATGCTTCGAGACCGGCTGGTTTGTGGGCTCAAGGATGAAGCGCTTCAGAGGAGTTTGCTATCAATGTCAGATTTAACATTAAAAATCGTTCAGGACAAAGCTCTAGCCTCTGAGGCTGCGACGAGGAATTTATTGGAAATCAGACATCCAGAACAAATTAAATACGTCAAAGATCAGTCGTATCACAAATCAGCTAACAGGTCAGTACAAAATAAATTTACAAACAAACCAAAATTTTCAAACATTTCATGTAACGGATGTGGAGGAAATCATGCACGTACAAATTGTTCATTCAAAGAAGCATTTTGTCATAAATGTGGTATTCAAGGACATTTATCAACGGTTTGTCGATCTGGTACAAATCAAATGCCTACCACATCTAATAGTTATTCGTCTAACAACAAAAAGAAGTTCAAGAGACCATCATCGGTTAATCGAATTCATGACGTCACAGGTTTTAAAAAGAACATCACAGTTCTCATTAATAAAAAACCTTTTGAATTCGAAGTTGACTCTGGTTCAAATTATACAATCATATCGAAGGAAGTATTCAATAAAATCTGGAAAACATCTAAGCCACCGATACAACCAATCAATCTTCGGCTCGTCGATTTTCAGAAGAATGCAATTCCTGTTGATGGTGTAATTGAAGTAAATGTGGAGTACAACAACAATATTATACCTATGCTGCCACTCATCATAGCATCCGGTAATCAAACTAATATTGTAGGTTGCAATTGGTTTGAACAATTGGGAATCAGTCTACAAGGTGTTCATTCAATCCAATCCGGAGCAGAAATTAAAACTGTTCTAGAAAAATACTCATCAATTTTTTCAAGTGAACTGGGTTGTTATAAAGGACAACCACTGTCACTTCAATTAGATCCATCAGTGAATCCTGTGCGGCTTCCCCCTCGTCGAATTCCATTTGCAATCAAGCATAAAGTGGAAGAGGAACTAGAGAAGTTAATAAATCAAGGAATTCTGGAATCAATTGAATACTCTGATTGGGCTACACCAATAGTTCCAGTTGTTAAAAAAGATGGATCAATCCGAATTTGTGGTGACTATAAATCTACTTTAAATAAAGCAATAAAGCCGCATTGTTTTCAGATTCCAGCCATTAGCTATTTATTGTCTTCCATCACCGGAGGAAATATTTTTGCCAAGATTGATTTGGCTCAGGCCTATCAACAATTATCCGTCGATGATGAATCATCAAAATTACAAACAATTGTAACTCACAAAGGAGCTTTTCGTGTAAAAAGATTACAATTTGGAATATCTTCCGCTCCAGGAATTTTTCAAAATTTCATTGAAAATTTACTTCGTGGCATTGATGGAGTTTTACCATATTTTGACGACATTGTTTTAATGGGTTCATCAGAGTCAGAACTGTCATCACGTTTGAATGAAGTTTTGTCTCGTTTATCTGCAGCCGGTCTCCGTCTAAGGAAAGACAAATGCATTTTCGGTGCAGCATCAATTAATTTTTTGGGATTTAAAATCGATTGTTTGGGTGTTCGACCAACTGATGACAAAATCAAGGCAATTCATAATACCCCAAAACCAAACGATAAAAAACAACTTCAATCTTTTCTGGGTTTAATTAATTTCTATCACTCTTTTTTACCTAGAAAAGCAACATTAGCTGAGCCACTTCATCGTTTATTAGATAAAGATCAGAAGTGGTTATGGACGGAGGAACACACTCAATCAATTGATGAATTAAAAAAACAACTGTCTTCTGAAAGTTTTCTTATTCATTATAACGAAAAATTACCAATATTTTTAGTTTGTGATGCATCACCTTATGGAATTGGGGCTATTCTGTCGCATAAAATGGGAAATGGAAGTGAACGTCCAATAGCATTTTATTCAAGAACGTTGTCAAAGGCAGAACGAAATTATAGTCAAATTGATAAGGAAGCAGTTGCCATCATTGCTGGAATTAAAAAGTTTCACGATTTTTTATATGGTCGTTCTTTTACCATTGTAACTGACCACCGACCTCTGCTTGGATTATTTAATCCAGACAAACAAATTCCAATAGTCATCTCTAATCTAATGTTAAGAAGAAGAATTTTTCTGAATGCTTATAACTACAATATTATTCATCGCTCTGGAAGCAAAATTGGAAATGCTGATGCACTTAGCCGTCTTCCAGATGAAACTGTTGTTCCAGACGAAGAAATATCTGAAGTCTTAATGATCGAGACAATGGAAGTTCCAGTTATTAATGCAAATCAAATCGCAGTAATGACATCAAAAGATAAAATTCTTTCGAAAATTCTCCACTGGGTGTTAAGGGGATGGCCAGAAAGGTTAGTACATGAAGAAGAAAAAATTAAACCATACTTTATTCGCAGAACAGAATTATCCACACAAAAGGGTTGTATTTTGTGGGGAAATCGAGTAATTGTACCAACCTTTTGCCAAGACCAAATCCTTAAAACGCTACATGCTGGGCATGTTGGAATTGTTAGAATGAAGGCTTTGGCACGAAGTTATGTTTGGTGGCCAAAGATGGATGCGGATATCGAAGCAATCGTGAAATCATGTTTATCTTGTCAACAAACAAGACCAGAAATGCCTCAATCACCAGTACATCACTGGGAAACAACCAAGAATCCCTGGTCTAGGCTTCATATTGATTTTGCTGGTCCATTCCAGAACAAAATATTCATTATTATCGTAGATTCATATTCTAAATGGCTAGAGGTTATGCCAGTACATTCTACTTCAGCATTTTGTGCAATACAATCTCTCAGAACTTTATTTGCCACCCATGGACTTCCAGATTGTATTGTATCAGATAATGGAACTGCGTTCACATCAGAGAATTTCAAACAATTCTGTGAAAACAATGATATTCAACACATTCTAACTGCCCCTTATCATCCATCATCTAATGGGCAAGCTGAAAGGATGGTAAGAACAGCTAAAGAATTTTTAAAGAAGGTTCCTCATGGTGACATCAATTTAAGATTGGCTAGATTCTTATTAAGTCAACATTCAACTCCATGTATGACGACTGGGAGAACTCCAGCCGAAATACTGTTTAATCGTAATATTAAAATTCATTTAGATAAACTACATCCAGATAACATTCCTCTGAACAAAGTAATGAAGTCAAATTCGCAAGTTCAGCAAAGGAAATTCGAAGACGGTGAATTAGTTTGGGTCAGAAACTATTCCAGTTCCGATATTAGATGGATTCCTGGGGTAATTGTTAGTAAAACTGGACCCGTATCATATACCATCAGAACGGAACATAAATCCGTCATAAGAAGGCACTGTGATCAATTACGCAGTCGGAAATCTCAATCAGTAGAATACGTTCCAGAAGACGAAACAACAAATGTATCAGAATCAGCTGATTTATCTGAGCAACCAATTTTAAGACGCTCTTCACGTCTTAGAAGTGCAACGACTTTTTATCCAAATTAACCGGGTGTTAAGGAATGTAATGTTTTATAGATTCCCCATTTTAATCCGGTTTTGTAAATAAAAATAATTAACTCTCTCTCACATTCTCTCTTAAAATTTCTCTTTATTGTTAATTACTGTTTTTTGATTATTTGGATTAAAAGTTTTTGTCACTTCTTTTTTGGACATCATAACATCAACATTAAGTTAAATTAAATAAATAGTAATTAAAATTTGAATTATAATAATATATATATTAAATAATAATATAATAATAGTAAACATAAAAATTGACCATATAGGCATCGCCTATATACTTATGTTCGGACTATAGTTTAAACTGTTGGACAGTTCATTGACTATATTGACCATATAGGCATCGCCTATATACTTATGTTCGGACAATAGTTTAAACTGATAAACAGTTCATTGACTATATTGACCATATAGGCATCGCCTATATACTTATGTTCGGACTATAGTTTAAACTGTTGGACAGTTCATTGACTATATTGACGATATAGGCATAGCCTATATCATTGACTTCTTAGCATTACCCAGGATACACCACGAGGAGGTGAGTCAATATCGTATCCCATATTATAAGATAGGTACATGCTAACCAACACCTTATATCATCACATGATCTGCTCATGCATACCTTATGATGATATGGTATGGTATATGAGATGATACCTCATCGCATGCACCCATCTTATATAGCGAGTGGGGCACTTTTCACTATTTTGGATTTTTTTTCCAAGTGCCACTTTAGTCGGTTTTTGATTAGGCAATTTCCTAATGTACCAACATCAGTCAATAGCAAGACTGACCTTATACTATATCATATAGGCATACCATTAGCCTATTGATATCATATAAGCATACCAATAGCTTATATCTATCAGTCTATATCATGACTGACCTTATACTATATCATATAGGCATACCATTAGCCTATTGATATCATATAAGCATACCAATAGCTTATATCTATCAGTCTTTATCATGACTGACCTTATACCAATTCATATGGTATGTTCATTGACTTCTTAGCATTACCCAGGATACACCACGAGGAGGTGAGTCAATATCGTATCCCATATTATAAGATAGGTACATGCTAACCAACACCTTATATCATCACATGATCTGCTCATGCATACCTTATGATGATATGGTATGGTATATGAGATGATACCTCATCGCATGCACCCATCTTATATAGCGAGTGGGGCACTTTTCACTATTTTGGATTTTTTTTCCAAGTGCCACTTTAGTCGGTTTTTGATTAGGCAATTTCCTAATGTACCAACATCAGTCAATAGCAAGACTGACCTTATACTATATCATATAGGCATACCATTAGCCTATTGATATCATATAAGCATACCAATAGCTTATATCTATCAGTCTATATCATGACTGACCTTATACTATATCATATAGGCATACCATTAGCCTATTGATATCATATAAGCATACCAATAGCTTATATCTATCAGTCTTTATCATGACTGACCTTATACCAATTCATATGGTATGTTCATTGACTTCTTAGCATTACCCAGGATACACCACGAGGAGGTGAGTCAATATCGTATCCCATATTCGTCGAACATATCATAGGATATGTCTAAGATCCATTCCAAATCAATAGGAATCGAAATCTAATCAAAAAATTTTTCGACTATTTTGACCATATCGGCATGACCTAGGTGATGTACACACCTTATATCATGCCTAAGGTCCATTCCATACCAATAGGAATCGAAATCTAATCAAAAAATTTTTCGACTTTTTTGACCATATCGGCATGACCTAGGTGTGATACACACCTTATATCATGCCTAATGGCCTTTCCATACCAATAGGAATCGAAATCAAAAAAAAAAAAAAATTTAATTTTTGATTTTTTCGGGGGCTCCTAGGTCCTCACCAGGGACCTAGGGGGCACCCCTATGCTCTAAACATGGTCTAGGTATCATCACCAATGCATACCCATCCATATCCCATACCTTATAAAAATTTGGTATTGGACTACATGTCACACCTATACTCGACTATACCATAGGCAAATGGCATAAGGTCAAAAAGATGTGACACCAGAGAGACCACCTCTCCTACATAGCCACTGGGGCACTTTTTACAATTTTGGATTTTTCGAAAAAATCAATGTTGTTCAGAATTCGACTGGGATCATTTTGGGCATTATTTTGCTATATGTGGGGTGCCCCCATCCGGAGATATTGACCTCGAAAGTTTTGGACTTTGATTAGGAATTTCCTAATGGTCTCGCGAAATGAGACCTTTTTTTCCGTTTTTTTTTTTTATTTTTTTATTTTTTTTGGTATATCTGTTAGGTGGATCTGGTAGATAATTTAATTCTCCATTTCCAATTGGTTTTTTTTGCCCCAAATATTTACGGTTTTCGAACCCCAGGCCGTCGAAAGGGTCAATTTTGACTTTTGTCCATACAACAGATGTACCGCGAAACGGTTCGTTTGGCCAAACTAGATTTTTTTTGGCAAAACAAAAAAGTACGTATTCTTGACAATTGAATGGAAAAGTTTTCTAGATTTTTTCATATTTTTCCGACACCCCCAAGTGGGTCATTTTCAAGTTTCGCGGTACATAGCACTTTTTTTCCAAAATTTTTCCAACCCCCAAAAATGATAGAAATTATTAAGGGATATTTATCAAATTTTAATAGTTTTATCGCGTTATCATTACCTACACAAAAATGTATCAATTTTTTTTCTGAGTCCCATAGCAAAAAAGTTTGTGTGACTACCTATGTCATGTACCATAGGAGTTGGCCTATTCGACTTCATCGATGAGGTAAATTTTTTTTCGATTTCAGCCCCAAAAAATATCGCGTTTTAAAGGGTTCACTAATACGATACTACATTTAAAATTTCATTATCGCCCCATAACTAGAAGTTGGTCATTTGGGCGTTCAAAAATTTTCAAAAAAAAAGTGAATCATGAAGTCACCATAGGCAAATTTGGTATCGATGTCGAGTCCAGACGACCCATTTTTTTTATTGTTATTTTCGATAGTAGAACTAATTCTAAGACTTTTTGTCCAAGTAACATTTTTGTCTCCGACCCTTGCAAGTGGGTGGTTTGGGGGTGTCAAGGTACATATTTAAAAAGCGTCTAAAAAATTCAAAAAAAATAGTAAATATTATCCGATTGTTATGAAACTAATTTATTCGACATTAGATTAATGATGCGAATCGAGATCCATAAAAACCCAAAAAAAATTTTTTTTTTTTTTGTTCCTCAAGGTCGTCTGGGACTTAGAAAATTTTTGAAAATCGAAAAAAAAATTTTTGTTTCTTTCGATAGTAAAAAAAATTCTAAGACTTTTTGACCTAGTAACATTTTTCTCTACGACCCCCGGAAAGGGGACTTTTGGGGGCTCAAAGGTACCATTTTCAAAAACGTCTAAAAAATTAATTAAAAATAGTAAATATTATCCGATTTTGATGAAACTTTGGATTATACATCAGTATAGGGCTACCAACGTAAATCCACAACTGGCCGGACTCTAGCCCCCCTCCTTATAGGGGCAAAAAAACGCCCCCCCAAATAAATAATTATTTTTTTTGGGGAAAAGACGCATACCGTTGGATAGAGGATATAATTCTACGTTCAAAACTAAAATTTTTTGCCTCTCGGACATCTGCAAGTGTGTCATTTAGGCGTTTGAAAGTGAAAATTTTCACTTTTTTCCATACAACAGAGGTTTTTCGCGACGCCTGGCGACGCCAAACTAGATTTTTTTTGGCAAATCTAAAAACTACGTATTCTAGACAATTGAATGGCCAAGTTTTCCAGTTCATATCATATTTATGCTATACCTCCGTGTCGGTCATATTGACGTCGCGCGGTACATAAAATTACAATTTTGGCACTTTTTTTTCATACAACAGAGGTTTTGCGCGACGCCTGGCGACGCCAAACTAGATTTTTTTTGGCAAATCTAAAAACTACGTATTCTAGACAATTGAATTACCAATCTTTCTATATACGTTTCATATTTTTACGATACTTAGAAGTTAGTCATTTAGAGATTGCGCGGTACATAAAATTACAATTTTCACTTTTTGCCATATAACAGGTGTACGGCGCAACGCCCCGCGACGCCAAAATAAATTTTTTTTGACAAATCTAAAAACTACGTATTCTAGACAATTGAATTACCAATCTTTCTATATACGTTTCATATTTTTTCTATACCTAGAAGTTAGTCATTTTGACGTTGCGCGGTACATAAAATTACAATTTTGGCACTTTTTACAATTTTGGATTTTTTTTTATTGCTACTTTTGTCGACCATAGGCAAATTGGTATGTCAGTCGACCTCAGATGAGCCATTTTAAAAAATTTATTATTTATTTCGGCATTAAGCCGTATATTTTTGGATAGGGGACATAATTCTACGTGTCTGGTAGAAATATTGGACCCTTCGAATTTCTGCAAGTGTGTCATCGGGACCTTTGAAAGTGAAATTTTTGACTTTTTCCATATAACAGGTGTACCGCGAAAATTTTGGCGGTTCCAAAAATAAATTTTTTTTGGCAAATCTAAAAACTACGTATTCTAGACAATTGAATGGCCAAGTTTTATAGCGCTTATCATATTTATTCAATACCTCCGTGTCGGTCATATTGACGTCGCGCGGTACATAAATTTTTTTTTTTTTTACTTTTTTTTCATACAACAGAGGTTTTGCGCGACGCCTGGCGACGCCAAACTAAATTTTTTTTGGCAAATCTAAAGTATACGTATTCTAGACAATTGAATTACCAATCTTTCTATATACGTTTTATATTTTTAGAATATCCCCAAGTGGGTCATTTTGACGTTGCGCGGTACATAAAATTAAAATGTTCACTTTTTGCCATATAACAGGTGTACGGCGCAACACCCCGCGACGCCAAAATAAAATTTTTTTGGCCAATCTAAAAACTACGTATTCTAGACAATTGAATTACCAATCTTTCTATATACGCTTCATATTTTTTCTATACCTAGAAATTAGTCATTTTGACGTTGCGCGGTACATGAAATTACAATTTTGGCACTTTTTGCCATACAACAGAGGTTTTGCGCGACGCCTGGCGACGCCAAACTAAATTTTTTTTGGCAAATCTAAAAACTACGTATTCTAGACAATTGAATTACCAATCTTTTTATATACGTTTCATATTTTTACGATACCTATAAGTTAGTCATTTAGACATTGCGCGGTACATAAAATTACAATTTTCACTTTTTGCCATATAACAGGTGTACGGCGCAACGCCCCGCGACGCCAAACTTAATTTTTTTTGGCCAATCTAAAAACTACGTATTCTAGACAATTGAATTACCAATCTTTCTATATACGTTTCATATTTTTTCAATACCTAAAAGTTAGTCATTTTGACGTTGCGCGGTACATGAAATTACAATTTTGGCACTTTTTACAATTTTGGATTTTTTTTTTTATTGCTTCTATTGTCGACCATAGGCAAATTTGGTATCGATGTCGAGTCCAGACGACCCATTTTTTTTATTGTTATTTTCGATAGTAGAACTAATTCTAAGACTTTTTGTCCAAGTAACATTTTTGTCTCCGACCCTTGCAAGTGGGTGGTTTGGGGGTGTCAAGGTACATGTTTAAAAAGCGTCTAAAAAATTCAAAAAAAATAGTAAATATTATCCGATTGTTATGAAACTAATTTATTCGACATTAGATTAATGATGCGAATCGAGATCCATAAAAAACCAAAAAAAATTTTTTTTTTTTTTGTTCCTCAAGGTCGTCTGGGACTTAGAAAATTTTTGAAAATCGAAAAAAAAAATTTTGTTTCTTTCGATAGTAAAAAAAATTCTAAGACTTTTTGACCTAGTAACATTTTTCTCTACGACCCCCGGAAAGGGGACTTTTGGGGGCTCAAAGGTACCATTTTCAAAAACGTCTAAAAAATTAATTAAAAATAGTAAATATTATCCGATTTTGATGAAACTTTGGATTATACATCAGTATAGGGCTACCAACGTAAATCCACAACCGGCCGGACTCTAGCCCCCCTCCTTATAGGGGCAAAAAAACGCCCCCCCAAATAAATAATTATTTTTTTTGGGGAAAAGACGCATACCGTTGGATAGAGGATATAATTCTACGTTCAAAACTAAAATTTTTTGCCTCTCGGACATCTGCAAGTGTGTCATTTAGGCGTTTGAAAGTGAAAATTTTCACTTTTTTCCATACAACAGAGGTTTTTCGCGACGCCTGGCGACGCCAAACTAGATTTTTTTTGGCAAATCTAAAAACTACGTATTCTAGACAATTGAATGGCCAAGTTTTCCAGTTCATATCATATTTATGCTATACCTCCGTGTCGGTCATATTGACGTCGCGCGGTACATAAAATTACAATTTTGGCACTTTTTTTTCATACAACAGAGGTTTTGCGCGACGCCTGGCGACGCCAAACTAGATTTTTTTTGGCAAATCTAAAAACTACGTATTCTAGACAATTGAATTACCAATCTTTCTATATACGTTTCATATTTTTACGATACCTAGAAGTTAGTCATTTAGAGATTGCGCGGTACATAAAATTACAATTTTCACTTTTTGCCATATAACAGGTGTACGGCGCAACGCCCCGCGACGCCAAAATAAATTTTTTTTGACAAATCTAAAAACTACGTATTCTAGACAATTGAATTACCAATCTTTCTATATACGTTTCATATTTTTTCTATACCTAGAAGTTAGTCATTTTGACGTTGCGCGGTACATAAAATTACAATTTTGGCACTTTTTACAATTTTGGATTTTTTTTTATTGCTACTTTTGTCGACCATAGGCAAATTGGTATGTCAGTCGACCTCAGATGAGCCATTTTAAAAAATTTATTATTTATTTCGGCATTAAGCTGTATATTTTTGGATAGGGGACATAATTCTACGTGTCTGGTAGAAATATTGGACCCTTCGAATTTCTGCAAGTGTGTCATCGGGACCTTTGAAAGTGAAATTTTTGACTTTTTCCATATAACAGGTGTACCGCGAAAATTTTGGCGGTTCCAAAAATAAATTTTTTTTGGCAAATCTAAAAACTACGTATTCTAGACAATTGAATGGCCAAGTTTTATAGCGCTTATCATATTTATTCAATACCTCCGTGTCGGTCATATTGACGTCGCGCGGTACATAAATTTTTTTTTTTTTTACTTTTTTTTCATACAACAGAGGTTTTGCGCGACGCCTGGCGACGCCAAACTAAATTTTTTTTGGCAAATCTAAAGTATACGTATTCTAGACAATTGAATTACCAATCTTTCTATATACGTTTTAT
Organism: Pedicia rivosa; assembly: GCA_963082725.1. Taxonomy (NCBI): domain Eukaryota; kingdom Metazoa; phylum Arthropoda; class Insecta; order Diptera; family Pediciidae; genus Pedicia; species Pedicia rivosa. Next base: position 148,853 of record CAUJBA010000376.1, on the reverse strand, counting down.
ATTTTTAGAATATCCCCAAGTGGGTCATTTTGACGTTGCGCGGTACATAAAATTAAAATGTTCACTTTTTGCCATATAACAGGTGTACGGCGCAACACCCCGCGACGCCAAAATAAAATTTTATTGCCAAATCTAAAGTATACGTTTTCAAGACAATTGAATTACCAATCTTTCTAACTACGTTTTATATTTTTGCTATATCTAGAAGTTAGTCGTTTTGACGTTGCGCGGTACATAAAATTACAATTTCATATATAACAAATGTACCGCGCAAACCCTGGGGCTTCCAAAATAAATTTTTTTTGGCAAATCTAAAAACTACGTATTCTAGACAATTGAATGGCCAAGATTTATAGTTAATATCATATTTATTCAATACCTCCGTGTCGGCCATTTTCACGTCGCGCGGTACATAATTTTTTTTTTTTTTGTACTTTTCAACCCCAAAAAATCATATAATTTATTAAGGGATTGTTTTGAAATTTTTACCATTAGATCGTATTTTCAATACCTAACAAACGATATATTCATTTCTATTCTAAGTCCCATAGGAAAAAAGTTTTTTTTTTAAAATTACAACAAAAACAACTTTTCAACAAATTTATTATTTATTTGGGCATTAAGACGTATATCGTTGGATAGGGGACATAATTCTACGTATCTGGTATAAATATTGGACCCCTCGCATTTCTGCAAGTGTGTCATCGGGACCTTTGAAAGTGAAATTTTTGACTTTTTCCATATAACAGGTGTACCGCGAAAATTTTGGCGGTTCCAAAAATAAATTTTTTTTGGCAAATCTAAAAACTACGTATTCTAGACAATTGAATGGGCAAGTTTTATAGCGCTTATCATATTTATTCAATACCTCCGTGTCGGTCATATTGACGTCGCGCGGTACATAAAATTTTTTTTTTTTTACTTTTTTTCCATACAACAGAGGTTTTGCGCGACGCCTGGCGACGCCAAACAAAATTTTTTTTGGCAAATCTAAAGTATACGTATTCTAGACAATTGAATTACCAATCTTTCTATATACGTTTTATATTTTTAGAATATCCCCAAGTGGGTCATTTTGACGTTGCGCGGTACATAAAATTAAAATGTTCACTTTTTGCCATATAACAGGTGTACGGCGCAACACCCCGCGACGCCAAAATAAAATTTTATTGCCAAATCTAAAGTATACGTTTTCAAGACAATTGAATTACCAATCTTTATAAATACGTTTTATTTTTTTAGAATACCCCCAAGTGGGTCATTTTGACGTTGCGCGGTACATAATTTTTTTTCTAAATTTTACTAAAAAATTAATTAAAAATAGTAAATATTAACCGATTGTCATGAAATTTGAGCTGCAAGACTATTTAATGGTCCCCTAAAGGACTGCATTCAAACATATATCAAAATCGAAAAAAAAAAAAATGACCCCAAAAAAGTTCCAAGGGGTACCCCTTGCAACTTTTTTGGCCAAAAAAGTCACTATTTTTTTTGGGGGTTTTCGTATTTTTTATCGAAAGTCCAATTAATTCTAAGAATTTCTGTATCCTCAGTTTATTTTTAGCGCAACTAGAAGTGGGTCATCCATTCGTCCAAAAGTACCATTTTGGGGCACTTTTTACAATTTTGGATTTCCAAAAAAATATTCAGTTTTTCTTTGCAAATAAATGCAGTAATGAACCTACACTTAATTTGCATTTAAAAAAAAAGTTTTTGTTTGATTTTTTTTAAAAAAAAACCTTATTATAATACAGAACGTCGTCTAATTATATACCAAAAAATTCATCATCATAACTTTACCCAATTTTCAGAATTTACGATTGAAATATCAACAAAATTGGTCGAACTTGGTCTCTATTATTATTATACCATAGGACTTTTGCTAGCTAAAAACACAGTGAGTGACCTATTTTGGGGCACTTTTTACAATTTTGGATTTTTCCAAAAAAAGGACACAAAATAATTTGTATATGATACCCAATAGGCTAGGTAACATATACAATAAAAAAAACATGCTTACGACACATAGTGTTCCCAAGCGGTCTCCCATCTTAGTACTTTACTATGCTCTATATCGCTTAACTGCGGTGTTCGAATGAGAACCTGTGTATTCGATATGATATGGTCGTAACCATCTAACCAACCGATTGTAATCAAATGCAATCAATCGATTGTAATGTATCATATGTACCAGCTTAGTTTTGTATCATATGTACCATATAATCAATCGATTGTAAATCAAATGCAATCAATCGTTTGATATTAAACTTTATATATATTTAACAAGACAAGTCTTGTACCAACGTCTTATTATAATATCGTTTGATATTAAACTTTATATATATTTAACAAGACAAGTCTTGTACCAACGTCTTATTATAATATCGTTTGATATTAAACTTTATATATATTTATATATATATTTAACAAGACAAGTCTTGTACCAACGTCTTAGCAATCAATCGATTGAATCATACCAGCTTAGTTTTGTATGTACCATATAATCAATCGATTGATATAAGTATATTTAATATACTTTAAACTTTATATATATTTAACAAGACAAGTCTTGTACCAACGTCTTAACAAACTTTCATATAAACTTTATTTCTTCATTTATTTAACAAGACAAGTCTTGTACCAACGTCTTAGCAATCAATCGATTGTAAATCAAATGCAATCAATCGTTTGATATTAAACTTTATATATATTTAACAAGACAAGTCTTGTATGTACCATAATGTAAATGCCGACGGCTTATATTCCATCAATTAAATGTATTGAATGCCGACGGCATTATATTCAATCAAGTACCTTGTATTGAATTGTATTATATGTATAACCAGACCATATCGTTTGATATTAAACTTTATATATATTTATATATATATTTAACAAGACAAGTCTTGTACCAACGTCTTATTATAATATCGTTTGATATTAAACTTTATATATATTTATATATATATTTAACAAGACAAGTCTTGTACCAACGTCTTACCAGCTTAGTAATGTATCATATGTATCATATGTACCATATAATCAATCGATTGTAAATCAAATGCAATCAATCGTTTGATATTAAACTTTATATATATTTATATATATATTTAACAAGACAAGTCTTGTACCAACGTCTTATATAAGTATATTTAATATACTTTAAACTTTATTTCTTCATTTATTTAACAAGACAAGTCTTGTACCAACGTCTTAGCAATCAATCGATTGAATCATATGTATGTACCAGCTTAGTTTTGTATGTACCATATAATCAATCGATTGATATAAGTATATTTAATATACTTTAAACTTTATTTCTTCATTTATTTAACAAGACAAGTCTTGTACCAACGTCTTATTATAATATCGTTTGATATTAAACTTTATATATATTTATATATATATTTAACAAGACAAGTCTTGTACCAACGTCTTATTATAATATCGTTTGATATTAAACTTTATATATATTTATATATATATTTAACAAGACAAGTCTTGTATGTACCATAATGTAAATGCCGACGGCTTATATTCCATCAATTAAATGTATTGAATGCCGACGGCATTATATTCAATCAAGTACCTTGTATTGAATTGTATTATATGTATAACCAGACCATATCGTTTGATATTTATAAGTATATTTAATATACTTTAAACTTTATATATATTTAACAAGACAAGTCTTGTACCAACGTCTTAGCAAGTATCATATGTATCATATGTACCATATAATCAATCGATTGTAAATCAAATGCAATCAATCGTTTGATATTAAACTTTATATATATTTATATATATATTTAACAAGACAAGTCTTGTATGTACCACGTATCATATGTACAGACCATATGTACAGACCATATAATCAATCGATTGTAAATCAAATGCAATCAATCGTTTGATATTTAATATACTTTAAACTTTATATATATTTAACAAGACAAGTCTTGTACCAACGTCTTAGCAAGTATCATATGTATCATATGTACCATATAATCAATCGATTGTAAATCAAATGCAATCAATCGTTTGATATTTATAAGTATATTTAATATACTTTAAACTTTATATATATTTAACAAGACAAGTCTTGTATGTACCACGTATCATATGTACAGACCATATGTACAGACCATATAATCAATCGATTGTAAATCAAATGCAATCAATCGTTTGATATTTAATATACTTTAAACTTTATATATATTTAACAAGACAAGTCTTGTATGTACCATAATGTAAATGCCGACGGCTTATATTCCATCAATTAAATGTATTGAATGCCGACGGCATTATATTCAATCAAGTACCTTGTATTGAATTGTATTATATGTATAACCAGACTCTTGTATAAGACATACATGCAATCGATCGATTGTAATTAATATTCAATCAATTAATATTCAATCAAATGCCACCTCTTATCATATGTATCATATGTACTATATGCACCATATAATCAATCGATTTATATTATATTCAATCAAGTACCTTGTATTGAATTGTATAACCAGACCATATCGTTTGATATTAAACTTTATATATATTTATATATATATTTAACAAGACAAGTCTTGTACCAACGTCTTATTATAATATCGTTTGATATTAAACTTTATATATATTAATATATATATTTAACAAGACAAGTCTTGTATGTACCACGTATAATATGTATCATATGTACCATATAATTAATCGATTGTAAATCAAATGCAATCAATCGTTTGATATTAAACTTTATATATATTTATATATATATTTAACAAGACAAGTCTTGTATGTACCATAATGTAAATGCCGACGGCTTATATTCCATCAATTAAATGTATTGAATGCCGACGGCATTATATTCAATCAAGTACCTTGTATTGAATTGTATTATATGTATAACCAGACCATATCGTTTGATATTAAACTTTATATATATTTATATATATATTTAACAAGACAAGTCTTGTACCAACGTCTTATTATAATATCGTTTGATATTAAACTTTATATATATTTATATATATATTTAACAAGACAAGTCTTGTACCAACGTCTTAGCAAGTATCATATGTACCATATAATCAATCGATTGTAAATCAAATGCAATCAATCGTTTGATTTTCATATAAACTTTATTTCTTCATTTATTTAACAAGACAAGTCTTGTACCAACGTCTTATATAAGTATATTTAATATACTTTAAACTTTATATATATTTAACAAGACAAGTCTTGTACCAACGTCTTAGCAATCAATCGATTGAATCATACCAGCTTAGTTTTGTATGTACCATATAATCAATCGATTGATATAAGTATATTTAATATACTTTAAACTTTATTTCTTCATTTATTTAACAAGACAAGTCTTGTACCAACGTCTTAGCAATCAATCGATTGAATCATATGTATGTACCAGCTTAGTTTTGTATGTACCATATAATCAATCGATTGATATAAGTATATTTAATATACTTTAAACTTTATTTCTTCATTTATTTAACAAGACAAGTCTTGTACCAACGTCTTATATAAGTATATTTAATATACTTTAAACTTTATTTCTTCATTTATTTAACCAACGTCTTAGCAATCAATCGATTGTAAATCAAATGCAATCAATCGTTTGATATTTATAAGTATATTTTATATACTTTATACTTTAAACTTTATTTCTTCATTTATTTAACAAGACAAGTCTTGTACCAACGTCTTAGCAATCAATCGATTGTAAATCAAATGCAATCAATCGTTTGATATTAAACTTTATATATATTTATATATATATTTAACAAGACAAGTCTTGTATGTACCATAATGTAAATGCCGACGGCTTATATTCCATCAATTAAATGTATTGAATGCCGACGACCATATCGTTTGATATTAAACTTTATATATATTTATATATATATTTAACAAGACAAGTCTTGTACCAACGTCTTAGCAATCAATCGATTGTATTATATGTATCATATGTATGTACCAGATTAGTATTGTATCATATGTATCATATGTACCATATAATCAATCGATTTATATAAGTATATTTTATATACTTAAACAAGACAAGTCTTGTACCAACGTCTTAGCAAGTATCATATGTACCATATAATCAATCGATTGTAAATCAAATGCAATCAATCGTTTGATATTTAATATACTTTAAACTTTATATATATTTAACAAGACAAGTCTTGTACCAACGTCTTAGCAAGTATCAATTAATATTCAATCAAATGCCACCTCTTATCATATGTATCATATGTACTATATGCACCATATAATCAATCGATTTATATAAGTATATTTTATATACTTTAACAAGACAAGTCTTGTACCAACGTCTTATTATAATATCGTTTGATATTAAACTTTATATATATTTATATATATATTTAACAAGACAAGTCTATTAAGTATCAATTAAATGTATTGAATGCCGACGGCATTATATTCAATCAAGTACCTTGTATTGAATTGTATTATATGTATAACCAGACTCTTGTATAAGACATACATGCAATCGATCGATTGTAATTAATATTCAATCAATTAATATTCAATCAAATGCCATATGTACAGACCATATAATCAATCGTTTGATATTCAAACTTTCATCAAATCGATTTGATATTTATAAGTATATTTAATATACTTTAAACTTTATATATATTTAACAAGACAAGTCTTGTATGTACCACGTATCATATGTACAGACCATATGTACAGACCATATAATCAATCGATTGTAAATCAAATGCAATCAATCGTTTGATATTTATAAGTATATTTAATATACTTTAAACTTTATATATATTTAACAAGACAAGTCTTGTATGTACCACGTATCATATGTACAGACCATATGTACAGACCATATAATCAATCGATTGTAAATCAAATGCAATCAATCGTTTGATATTTAATATACTTTAAACTTTATATATATTTAACAAGACAAGTCTTGTATGTACCATAATGTAAATGCCGACGGCTTATATTCCATCAATTAAATGTATTGAATGCCGACGGCATTATATTCAATCAAGTACCTTGTATTGAATTGTATTATATGTATAACCAGACCATATCGTTTGATATTAAACTTTATATATATTTATATATATATTTAACAAGACAAGTCTTGTATGTACCACGTATCATATGTATCATATGTAACAGACCATATAATCAATCGATTGTAAATCAAATGCAATCAATCGTTTGATATTAAACTTTATATATATTTATATATATATTTAACAAGACAAGTCTTGTACCAACGTCTTATTATAATATCGTTTGATATTAAACTTTATATATATTTATATATATATTTAACAAGACAAGTCTTGTACCAACGTCTTATTATAATATCGTTTGATATTAAACTTTATATATATTTATATATATATTTAACAAGACAAGTCTTGTACCAACGTCTTAGCAATCAATCGATTGTATTATATGTATTTACCAGCTTAGTTTTGTATCATATGTATCATATGTATCATATGTACCATATAATCAATCGATTGATATAAGTATATTTAATATACTTTAAACTTTATTTCTTCATTTATTTAACCAACGTCTTAGCAATCAATCGATTGTAAATCAAATGCAATCAATCGTTTGATATTTATAAGTATATTTAATATACTTTAAACTTTATTTCTTCATTTATTTAACCAACGTCTTAGCAATCAATCGATTGTAAATCAAATGCAATCAATCGTTTGATATTTATAAGTATATTTAATATACTTTAAACTTTATATATATTTAACAAGACAAGTCTTGTACCAACGTCTTAGCAATCAATCGATTGAATCATACCAGCTTAGTTTTGTATGTACCATATAATCAATCGATTGATATAAGTATATTTAATATACTTTAAACTTTATTTCTTCATTTATTTAACAAGACAAGTCTTGTACCAACGTCTTAGCAATCAATCGTTTGATATTCAAACTTTCATATAAACTTTATTTCTTCATTTATTTAACAAGACAAGTCTTGTACCAACGTCTTAACAAACTTTCATATAAACTTTATTTCTTCATTTATTTAACAAGACAAGTCTTGTACCAACGTCTTATATAAGTATATTTAATATACTTTAAACTTTATATATATTTAACAAGACAAGTCTTGTATGTACCACGTATCATATGTACAGACCATATGTACAGACCATATAATCAATCGATTGTAAATCAAATGCAATCAATCGTTTGATATTTAATATACTTTAAACTTTATATATATTTAACAAGACAAGTCTTGTACCAACGTCTTAGCAAGTATCATATGTATCATATGTACCATATAATCAATCGATTGTAAATCAAATGCAATCAATCGTTTGATATTAAACTTTATATATATTTATATATATATTTAACAAGACAAGTCTTGTACCAACGTCTTAGCAAGTATCATATGTATAATATGTATCATATGTACCATATAATCAATCGATTGTAAATCAAATGCAATCAATCGTTTGATATTAAACTTTATATATATTTATATATATATTTAACAAGACAAGTCTTGTACCAACGTCTTATATAAGTATATTTAATATACTTTAAACTTTATTTCTTCATTTATTTAACAAGACAAGTCTTGTACCAACGTCTTATATAAGTATATTTAATATACTTTAAACTTTATATATATTTAACAAGACAAGTCTTGTACCAACGTCTTAGCAAGTATCATATGTATCATATGTACGATTGTAAATCAAATGCAATCAATCGTTTGATATTAAACTTTATATATATTTATATATATATTTAACAAGACAAGTCTTGTATGTACCATAATGTAAATGCCGACGGCTTATATTCCATCAATTAAATGTATTGAATGCCGACGGCATTATATTCAATCAAGTACCTTGTATTGAATTGTATTATATGTATAACCAGACCATATCGTTTGATATTTATAAGTATATTTAATATACTTTAAACTTTATATATATTTAACAAGACAAGTCTTGTACCAACGTCTTATATAAGTATATTTAATATACTTTAAACTTTATATATATTTAACAAGACAAGTCTTGTATGTACCATAATGTAAATGCCGACGGCTTATATTCAATCAATTAAATGTATTGAATGCCGACGGCATTATATTCAATCAAGTACCTTGTATTGAATTGTATTATATGTATAACCAGACTCTTGTATAAGACATCAATTAATATTCAATCAAATGCCACCTCATCATATGTACTATATGCACCTTAGCAATCAATCGATTGTAAATCAAATGCAATCAATCGTTTGATATTTATAAGTATATTTAATATACTTTAAACTTTATATATATTTATATATATATTTAACAAGACAAGTCTTGTACCAACGTCTTATATAAGTATATTTAATATACTTTAAACTTTATATATATTTAACAAGACAAGTCTTGTACCAACGTCTTATTATAATATCGTTTGATATTAAACTTTATATATATTTATATATATATTTAACAAGACAAGTCTTGTACCAACGTCTTATTATAATATCGTTTGATATTAAACTTTATATATATTTATATATATATTTAACAAGACAAGTCTTGTATGTACCACGTATCATATGTACAGACCATATGTACAGACCATATGTACAGACCATATAATCAATCGATTGTAAATCAAATGCAATCAATCGTTTGATATTTAATATACTTTAAACTTTATATATATTTAACAAGACAAGTCTTGTACCAACGTCTTACCAGCTTAGTAATGTATCATATGTATCATATGTACCATATAATCAATCGATTGTAAATCAAATGCAATCAATCGTTTGATATTTATAAGTATATTTAATATACTTTAAACTTTATATATATTTAACAAGACAAGTCTTGTACCAACGTCTTATATAAGTATATTTAATATACTTTAAACTTTATTTCTTCATTTATTTAACAAGACAAGTCTTGTACCAACGTCTTATATAAGTATATTTAATATACTTTAAACTTTATATATATTTAACAAGACAAGTCTTGTACCAACGTCTTATATAAGTATATTTAATATACTTTAAACTTTATTTCTTCATTTATTTAACAAGACAAGTCTTGTACCAACGTCTTAACAATCAATCGATTGTATTATATGTATTTACCAGCTTAGTTTTGTATCATATGTATCATATGTATCATATGTACCATATAACCAATCGATTGTAAATCAAATGCAATCAATCGTTTGATATTTATAAGTATATTTAATATACTTTAAACTTTATATATATTTAACAAGACAAGTCTTGTACCAACGTCTTATATAAGTATATTTAATATACTTTAAACTTTATTTCTTCATTTATTTAACCAACGTCTTAGCAATCAATCGATTGTAAATCAAATGCAATCAATCGTTTGATATTTATAAGTATATTTAATATACTTTAAACTTTATTTCTTCATTTATTTAACAAGACAAGTCTTGTACCAACGTCTTAACAAACTTTCATATAAACTTTATTTCTTCATTTATTTAACAAGACAAGTCTTGTACCAACGTCTTATTATAATATCGTTTGATATTAAACTTTATATATATTTATATATATATTTAACAAGACAAGTCTTGTATGTACCACGTATCATATGTACAGACCATATGTACAGACCATATAATCAATCGATTGTAAATCAAATGCAATCAATCGTTTGATATTTATATAAACTTTATTTCTTCATTTATTTAACAAGACAAGTCTTGTACCAACGTCTTATTATAATATCGTTTGATATTAAACTTTATATATATTTATATATATATTTAACAAGACAAGTCTTGTACCAACGTCTTAACAAACTTTCATATAAACTTTATTTCTTCATTTATTTAACAAGACAAGTCTTGTACCAACGTCTTATATAAGTATATTTAATATACTTTAAACTTTATATATATTTAACAAGACAAGTCTTGTACCAACGTCTTACCAGCTTAGTAATGTATCATATGTATCATATGTACCATATAATCAATCGATTGTAAATCAAATGCAATCAATCGTTTGATATTTATAAGTATATTTAATATACTTTAAACTTTATATATATTTAACAAGACAAGTCTTGTACCAACGTCTTAGCAATCAATCGATTGAATCATACCAGCTTAGTTTTGTATGTACCATATAATCAATCGATTGATATAAGTATATTTAATATACTTTAAACTTTATATATATTTAACAAGACAAGTCTTGTATGTACCACGTATCATATGTACAGACCATATGTACAGACCATATAATCAATCGATTGTAAATCAAATGCAATCAATCGTTTGATATTTAATATACTTTAAACTTTATATATATTTAACAAGACAAGTCTTGTACCAACGTCTTAGCAAGTATCATATGTATCATATGTACGATTGTAAATCAAATGCAATCAATCGTTTGATATTAAACTTTATATATATTTATATATATATTTAACAAGACAAGTCTTGTATGTACCATAATGTAAATGCCGACGGCTTATATTCCATCAATTAAATGTATTGAATGCCGACGGCATTATATTCAATCAAGTACCTTGTATTGAATTGTATTATATGTATAACCAGACCATATCGTTTGATATTTATAAGTATATTTAATATACTTTAAACTTTATATATATTTAACAAGACAAGTCTTGTACCAACGTCTTATATAAGTATATTTAATATACTTTAAACTTTATATATATTTAACAAGACAAGTCTTGTATGTACCATAATGTAAATGCCGACGGCTTATATTCAATCAATTAAATGTATTGAATGCCGACGGCATTATATTCAATCAAGTACCTTGTATTGAATTGTATTATATGTATAACCAGACTCTTGTATAAGACATCAATTAATATTCAATCAAATGCCACCTCATCATATGTACTATATGCACCTTAGCAATCAATCGATTGTAAATCAAATGCAATCAATCGTTTGATATTTATAAGTATATTTAATATACTTTAAACTTTATATATATTTATATATATATTTAACAAGACAAGTCTTGTACCAACGTCTTATATAAGTATATTTAATATACTTTAAACTTTATATATATTTAACAAGACAAGTCTTGTACCAACGTCTTATTATAATATCGTTTGATATTAAACTTTATATATATTTATATATATATTTAACAAGACAAGTCTTGTACCAACGTCTTAGCAATCAATCGATTGAATCATACCAGCTTAGTTTTGTATGTACCATATAATCAATCGATTGATATAAGTATATTTAATATACTTTATACTTTAAACTTTATTTCTTCATTTATTTAACCAACGTCTTAGCAATCAATCGATTGTAAATCAAATGCAATCAATCGTTTGATATTTATAAGTATATTTTATATACTTTATACTTTAAACTTTATTTCTTCATTTATTTAACAAGACAAGTCTTGTACCAACGTCTTACCAGCTTAGTAATGTATCATATGTATCATATGTACCATATAATCAATCGATTGTAAATCAAATGCAATCAATCGTTTGATATTTATAAGTATATTTAATATACTTTAAACTTTATATATATTTAACAAGACAAGTCTTGTACCAACGTCTTAGCAATCAATCGATTGAATCATACCAGCTTAGTTTTGTATGTACCATATAATCAATCGATTGATATAAGTATATTTAATATACTTTAAACTTTATATATATTTAACAAGACAAGTCTTGTACCAACGTCTTATATAAGTATATTTAATATACTTTAAACTTTATATATATTTAACAAGACAAGTCTTGTACCAACGTCTTATATAAGTATATTTAATATACTTTAAACTTTATATATATTTAACAAGACAAGTCTTGTACCAACGTCTTATTATAATATCGTTTGATATTAAACTTTATATATATTTATATATATATTTAACAAGACAAGTCTTGTATGTACCACGTATCATATGTACAGACCATATGTACAGACCATATGTACAGACCATATAATCAATCGATTGTAAATCAAATGCAATCAATCGTTTGATATTTAATATACTTTAAACTTTATATATATTTAACAAGACAAGTCTTGTACCAACGTCTTAGCAAGTATCATATGTATCATATGTACGATTGTAAATCAAATGCAATCAATCGTTTGATATTAAACTTTATATATATTTAACAAGACAAGTCTTGTATGTACCATAATGTAAATGCCGACGGCATTATATTCAATCAAGTACCTTGTATTGAATTGTATTATATGTATAACCAGACTCTTGTATAAGACATACATGCAATCGATCGATTGTAATTAATATTCAATCAATTAATATTCAATCAAATGCCACCTCTTATCATATGTATCATATGTACTATATGCACCATATAATCAATCGATTTATATAAGTATATTTAATATACTTTATACTTTAAACTTTATTTCTTCATTTATTTAACAAGACAAGTCTTGTACCAACGTCTTAGCAATCAATCGATTGAATCATACCAGCTTAGTTTTGTATGTACCATATAATCAATCGATTGATATAAGTATATTTAATATACTTTAAACTTTATATATATTTAACAAGACAAGTCTTGTATGTACCACGTATCATATGTACAGACCATATGTACAGACCATATAATCAATCGATTGTAAATCAAATGCAATCAATCGTTTGATATTTAATATACTTTAAACTTTATATATATTTAACAAGACAAGTCTTGTACCAACGTCTTAGCAAGTATCATATGTATCATATGTACGATTGTAAATCAAATGCAATCAATCGTTTGATATTAAACTTTATATATATTTATATATATATTTAACAAGACAAGTCTTGTATGTACCATAATGTAAATGCCGACGGCTTATATTCCATCAATTAAATGTATTGAATGCCGACGGCATTATATTCAATCAAGTACCTTGTATTGAATTGTATTATATGTATAACCAGACCATATCGTTTGATATTTATAAGTATATTTAATATACTTTAAACTTTATATATATTTAACAAGACAAGTCTTGTACCAACGTCTTATATAAGTATATTTAATATACTTTAAACTTTATATATATTTAACAAGACAAGTCTTGTATGTACCATAATGTAAATGCCGACGGCTTATATTCAATCAATTAAATGTATTGAATGCCGACGGCATTATATTCAATCAAGTACCTTGTATTGAATTGTATTATATGTATAACCAGACTCTTGTATAAGACATCAATTAATATTCAATCAAATGCCACCTCATCATATGTACTATATGCACCTTAGCAATCAATCGATTGTAAATCAAATGCAATCAATCGTTTGATATTTATAAGTATATTTAATATACTTTAAACTTTATATATATTTATATATATATTTAACAAGACAAGTCTTGTACCAACGTCTTATATAAGTATATTTAATATACTTTAAACTTTATATATATTTAACAAGACAAGTCTTGTACCAACGTCTTATTATAATATCGTTTGATATTAAACTTTATATATATTTATATATATATTTAACAAGACAAGTCTTGTACCAACGTCTTAGCAATCAATCGATTGAATCATACCAGCTTAGTTTTGTATGTACCATATAATCAATCGATTGATATAAGTATATTTAATATACTTTATACTTTAAACTTTATTTCTTCATTTATTTAACCAACGTCTTAGCAATCAATCGATTGTAAATCAAATGCAATCAATCGTTTGATATTTATAAGTATATTTTATATACTTTATACTTTAAACTTTATTTCTTCATTTATTTAACAAGACAAGTCTTGTACCAACGTCTTACCAGCTTAGTAATGTATCATATGTATCATATGTACCATATAATCAATCGATTGTAAATCAAATGCAATCAATCGTTTGATATTTATAAGTATATTTAATATACTTTAAACTTTATATATATTTAACAAGACAAGTCTTGTACCAACGTCTTATATAAGTATATTTAATATACTTTAAACTTTATTTCTTCATTTATTTAACAAGACAAGTCTTGTACCAACGTCTTATATAAGTATATTTAATATACTTTAAACTTTATATATATTTAACAAGACAAGTCTTGTACCAACGTCTTATATAAGTATATTTAATATACTTTAAACTTTATTTCTTCATTTATTTAACAAGACAAGTCTTGTACCAACGTCTTAGCAATCAATCGATTGTATTATATGTATTTACCAGCTTAGTTTTGTATCATATGTATCATATGTATCATATGTACCATATAATCAATCGATTGTAAATCAAATGCAATCAATCGTTTGATATTTATAAGTATATTTAATATACTTTAAACTTTATATATATTTAACAAGACAAGTCTTGTACCAACGTCTTATATAAGTATATTTAATATACTTTAAACTTTATTTCTTCATTTATTTAACCAACGTCTTAGCAATCAATCGATTGTAAATCAAATGCAATCAATCGTTTGATATTTATAAGTATATTTAATATACTTTAAACTTTATTTCTTCATTTATTTAACAAGACAAGTCTTGTACCAACGTCTTAACAAACTTTCATATAAACTTTATTTCTTCATTTATTTAACAAGACAAGTCTTGTACCAACGTCTTATTATAATATCGTTTGATATTAAACTTTATATATATTTATATATATATTTAACAAGACAAGTCTTGTATGTACCACGTATCATATGTACAGACCATATGTACAGACCATATAATCAATCGATTGTAAATCAAATGCAATCAATCGTTTGATATTTATATAAACTTTATTTCTTCATTTATTTAACAAGACAAGTCTTGTACCAACGTCTTATTATAATATCGTTTGATATTAAACTTTATATATATTTATATATATATTTAACAAGACAAGTCTTGTACCAACGTCTTAACAAACTTTCATATAAACTTTATTTCTTCATTTATTTAACAAGACAAGTCTTGTACCAACGTCTTATATAAGTATATTTAATATACTTTAAACTTTATATATATTTAACAAGACAAGTCTTGTACCAACGTCTTAGCAATCAATCGATTGAATCATACCAGCTTAGTTTTGTATGTACCATATAATCAATCGATTGATATAAGTATATTTAATATACTTTAAACTTTATATATATTTAACAAGACAAGTCTTGTATGTACCACGTATCATATGTACAGACCATATGTACAGACCATATAATCAATCGATTGTAAATCAAATGCAATCAATCGTTTGATATTTAATATACTTTAAACTTTATATATATTTAACAAGACAAGTCTTGTACCAACGTCTTAGCAAGTATCATATGTATCATATGTACGATTGTAAATCAAATGCAATCAATCGTTTGATATTAAACTTTATATATATTTATATATATATTTAACAAGACAAGTCTTGTATGTACCATAATGTAAATGCCGACGGCTTATATTCCATCAATTAAATGTATTGAATGCCGACGGCATTATATTCAATCAAGTACCTTGTATTGAATTGTATTATATGTATAACCAGACCATATCGTTTGATATTTATAAGTATATTTAATATACTTTAAACTTTATATATATTTAACAAGACAAGTCTTGTACCAACGTCTTATATAAGTATATTTAATATACTTTAAACTTTATATATATTTAACAAGACAAGTCTTGTATGTACCATAATGTAAATGCCGACGGCTTATATTCAATCAATTAAATGTATTGAATGCCGACGGCATTATATTCAATCAAGTACCTTGTATTGAATTGTATTATATGTATAACCAGACTCTTGTATAAGACATCAATTAATATTCAATCAAATGCCACCTCATCATATGTACTATATGCACCTTAGCAATCAATCGATTGTAAATCAAATGCAATCAATCGTTTGATATTTATAAGTATATTTAATATACTTTAAACTTTATATATATTTATATATATATTTAACAAGACAAGTCTTGTACCAACGTCTTATATAAGTATATTTAATATACTTTAAACTTTATATATATTTAACAAGACAAGTCTTGTACCAACGTCTTATTATAATATCGTTTGATATTAAACTTTATATATATTTATATATATATTTAACAAGACAAGTCTTGTACCAACGTCTTAGCAATCAATCGATTGAATCATACCAGCTTAGTTTTGTATGTACCATATAATCAATCGATTGATATAAGTATATTTAATATACTTTATACTTTAAACTTTATTTCTTCATTTATTTAACCAACGTCTTAGCAATCAATCGATTGTAAATCAAATGCAATCAATCGTTTGATATTTATAAGTATATTTTATATACTTTATACTTTAAACTTTATTTCTTCATTTATTTAACAAGACAAGTCTTGTACCAACGTCTTACCAGCTTAGTAATGTATCATATGTATCATATGTACCATATAATCAATCGATTGTAAATCAAATGCAATCAATCGTTTGATATTTATAAGTATATTTAATATACTTTAAACTTTATATATATTTAACAAGACAAGTCTTGTACCAACGTCTTAGCAATCAATCGATTGAATCATACCAGCTTAGTTTTGTATGTACCATATAATCAATCGATTGATATAAGTATATTTAATATACTTTAAACTTTATATATATTTAACAAGACAAGTCTTGTACCAACGTCTTATATAAGTATATTTAATATACTTTAAACTTTATATATATTTAACAAGACAAGTCTTGTACCAACGTCTTATATAAGTATATTTAATATACTTTAAACTTTATATATATTTAACAAGACAAGTCTTGTACCAACGTCTTATTATAATATCGTTTGATATTAAACTTTATATATATTTATATATATATTTAACAAGACAAGTCTTGTATGTACCACGTATCATATGTACAGACCATATGTACAGACCATATGTACAGACCATATAATCAATCGATTGTAAATCAAATGCAATCAATCGTTTGATATTTAATATACTTTAAACTTTATATATATTTAACAAGACAAGTCTTGTACCAACGTCTTAGCAAGTATCATATGTATCATATGTACCATATAATCAATCGATTGTAAATCAAATGCAATCAATCGTTTGATATTAAACTTTATATATATTTATATATATATTTAACAAGACAAGTCTTGTATGTACCACGTATCATATGTACAGACCATATGTACAGACCATATAATCAATCGATTGTAAATCAAATGCAATCAATCGTTTGATATTAAACTTTATATATATTTATATATATATTTAACAAGATAAGTCTTGTACCAACGTCTTAGCAAGTATCATATGTATCATATGTATCATATGTACCATATAATCAATCGATTGTAAATCAAATGCAATCAATCGTTTGATATTTAATATACTTTAAACTTTATATATATTTAACAAGACAAGTCTTGTACCAACGTCTTAGCAATCAATCGATTGAATCATACCAGCTTAGTTTTGTATGTACCATATAATCAATCGATTGATATAAGTATATTTAATATACTTTAAACTTTATTTCTTCATTTATTTAACAAGACAAGTCTTGTACCAACGTCTTATATAAGTATATTTAATATACTTTAAACTTTATTTCTTCATTTATTTAACCAACGTCTTAGCAATCAATCGATTGTAAATCAAATGCAATCAATCGTTTGATATTTAATATACTTTAAACTTTATATATATTTAACAAGACAAGTCTTGTACCAACGTCTTAGCAATCAATCGATTGAATCATACCAGCTTAGTTTTGTATGTACCATATAATCAATCGATTG
>CAUJBA010000376.1:70000-125000 GCA_963082725.1 Pedicia rivosa | reverse complement strand
ATGGCCTTTTAACAAAATACTAAATATAAATTAATATATAAAGTAATTACAAATAACAGATCGCAATGTCTTACTAGGAAGAAAAGTGCATAATATATAAATTAATATATATTACTGAATTTCTCCGTTCAGATATTTAGGTTCAACGGGTTTAACCCCTAAGCGGTTTCACGTACTATTTAACTCTCTATTCAGAGTTCTTTTCAACTTTCCCTCACGGTACTTGTTCGCTATCGGTCTCATGGTTATATTTAGCCTTAGATGGAGTTTACCACCCACTTAGTGCTGCACTATCAAGCAACACGACTCTCAGATAATGCCTACATAAGCTAATAATAGTTGCTACGGGCCTATCACCCTCTATGGGTAAATGGCCACATTCAAGTTGGACTTGAACCTATTAATAGAAGCTCATGATAATTGGCAAATCTATACACTGCATCTCCAACAAGTTAATTAAAACAAGAGGACTAAGTGCTGGGCTTCTCCCGTTTCGTTCGCCACTACTCAGGGAATCTTTGTTAATTTCTTTTCCTCCCCTTATTAATATGCTTAAATTATGGGGGTAGTCACACATGAGCTGAGGTTGTTTTATAATGTTTTGGTATTTGATCACTTTTGTTCATAAACACTTAACCATTCATTTATAAATATAAATTTAAAACGAATATTTGAATGCATAAACAATTACATTTATATTCCCTTTACATTGTTTAAATTTACATAACGTTTGAATTGTACATATAATCTTCAGCAACGATATAATATAGTCTTGCAACACGTCAACAATGAACCTATAGTGAAGAGAGATAGTATTTTAATTCAACGCAATAAAATCTATATTATCACCAAGTTTATTGATCAGAGTGCAGTCGCTCTATATGTATATGTCCATTATCGATTTATACCAATTATGAAATTTTAACCAGGATATAAAAAAGTTTATACAAACAAAGTTTACATCGCATACATTAAATTAAATAATATATAAGAATTGGCTGATCAAATACACAAAACTGAATAATTAACTTACAAGCGAAATAACTAAATGCAATTAAGCAAATGGCCTTCGAACAAGTTCGTATTAAAAACTCACAAGCGAAATAACTAAATGCAATTAAGCAAATGGCCTTCGAACAAGTTCGTTTATATTATTCAAAATTGAATGAATTAACTTACAAGCGAAATAACTAAATGCAATTAAGCAAATGGCCTTCGAACAAGTTCGTTTATTATTCAATACGGAATGAATTAACTTACAAGCGAAATAACTAAATGCAGATTAAGCAGATAGCCTTCGAACAAGTTCGTATATAAATTCCTTAATTTGTGTTTATTGGTCTTTCTTCAGAGTACGTGATAACATGTAAATAAATTTAATTATAAACAGCGGTTAACGCGAAACCCCACTAAACTAGAATCATTACTCAGAATTATTTATAATAAAACATTTCATGAAACAGTAATTTGATTTGCATGTAATTTACAACACTCAGCCATATGTAGTCCGAGCAGCACAAAGTTAATTGTACCTGACGCAAGGACTGCGATATGCGTTCGAAATGTCAATGTTCATGTGTCCTGCAGTTCACATTATAACGCGCAGTTAGCTACGTTCTTCATCGACCCATGAGCCGAGTGATCCCCCGCTTAGGGTACTTTGTTTGTTTGTTTGTTCATTAATTTTTATAAGGTTAGTTGCGAACTTTCTAGTCTTAAATTGCTTTCACTTTCATCATTTTAAAGAATATAAAACAATTACTAATTACTAACAACAAGCGCATACTGATATTGATACATTCAATTAATTTAAATTCAATAATTATATATTCTTTAATATGTGCTTTTTATTGATCGTTCTTAAGGTTGTCGTAACATTGAAATAAAGTTAATTAGTTAAAGCGGTTAACGCAGTTATAAGAAGATGTGATCAAATACACAGAACAGAATGAATTAACTCACAAGCGAAATAACTAAATGCAGATTATACAAATAGCCTTCGAACAAGTTCGTTTATACTCACAAGCGAAATAACTAAATGCAATTAAGCAAATAGCCTTCGAACAAGTTTGTATTTATTATTGAAACGGAATTAATTAACTCACAAGCGAAATAACTAAATGCAATTAAGCAAATGGCCTTCGAACAAGTCGGTATATAAATTCCTTACTTTTTGTGTTTATTGATCTCTTAAGGTTGTCGTAACATTTTAAATAAAGTTAATTATACAAAGAGGTTAACGCAGTTTTAAGAAATTTTTGATCAAACACACAAAACTGAATAATTATAACTCACGATGCGAAATAACTAAATGCAATTAAGCAGATAGCCTTCGTCCCAAGTAGAATACAAATTCTTTAATATGTGCTTATTGATCTCTTATGGTTGTCGTAACATTTTAAATAAAATTAATTATACAAAGAGGTTAACGCAGTTATAAGAAATTTTTGATCAAATACACAGAACAGAATTTTATATTCTTCGAGTGATTCAAGTTTATTATTCAAAATTGAATATGTCTACAGACAACTTTAAGGTTTGTTGCGAACTTTCTAGTCTTAAATTGCTTTCACTTTCATCATTTTAAAGAATATAAAACAATTACTAATTACTAACAACAAGCGCACACTGATATTGATACGTTCAATTAAATTAAATTCAATAATTATATATTCTTTAATATGTGCTTTTATTGATCGTTCTTAAGGTTGTCGTAACATTGAAATAAAGTTAATTATTTAAAGCGGTTAACGCAGTTATAAGAAGATGTGATCAAATACACAGAACAGAATGAATTAACTCACAAGCGAAATAACTAAATGCAGATTATACAAATAGCCTTCGAACAAGTTCGTACATACTCACAAGCGAAATAACTAAATGCAATTAAGCAAATAGCCTTCGAACAAGTTTGTATTTATTATTGAAACGGAATTAATTAACTCACAAGCGAAATAACTAAATGCAATTAAGCAAATGGCCTTCGAACAAGTCGGTATATAAATTCCTTACTTTTTGTGTTTATTGATCTCTTAAGGTTGTCGTAACATTTTAAATAAAGTTAATTATACAAAGAGGTTAACGCAGTTTTAAGAAGTTTTTGATCAAACACACAAAACTGAATAATTATAACTCACGATGCGAAATAACTAAATGCAATTAAGCAGATAGCCTTCGTCCCAAGTAGAATACAAATTCTTTAATATGTGCTTATTGATCTCTTATGGTTGTCGTAACATTTTAAATAAAATTAATTATACAAAGAGGTTAACGCAGTTATAAGAAATTTTTGATCAAATACACAGAACAGAATTTTATATTCTTCGAGTGATTCAAGTTTATTATTCAAAATTGAATGTGTCTACAGACAACAGTTTAAACTTTCCCAAGATTATTATATAAACGGTACTAAGTTTAATAAAATTAAACTTTCCCAGGATTATTATATAAACGGTACTAAGTTTAATAAAATTTAGACTTTCCCAAGATTATTACATAAACGGTACTAAGTTTAATAAAATTAAACTTTCCCAGGATTATTACATAAACGGTACTAAGTCGCAATTTTAATGCTAAGAGTTGCCAGGCTCAAAGCGTATTACTTTTCTGACACCTAAGTGCTTTTGAATTCAAGTAAGTAAAGAAACAATAAAGTCTCCTTACAAGCCAAGAATTCTTATAATGATACATTCAATTAAATTAAATTCAATAATTAACTTACAAGCGAAATAACTAAATGCAATTAAGCAAATGGCCTTCGAACAAGTTCGTATATATTATTGAAACGGAATGAATTAACTCACAAGCGAAATAACTAAATGCATTTAAGCAGATAGCCTTCGAACAAGTCGGTATATAAATTCCTTATTTTTTGTGTTTATTGATCTCTTAAGGTTGTCGTAACATTTTAAATAAAGTTAATTATACAAAGAGGTTAACGCAGTTTTAAGAATTGGCTGATCAAATACACAAAACTGAATAATTATAACTCACGATGCGAAATAACTAAATGCAATTAAGCAGATAGCCTTCGTCCCAAGTAGAATATAAATTCTTTAATATGTGCTTATTGATCTCTTATGGTTGTCGTAACATTTTAAATAAAATTAATTATACAAAGAGGTTAACGCAGTTATAAGAAGTTTTTGATCAAATACACAGAACAGAATTTTATATTCTTCGAGTGATTCAAGTTTATTATTCAAAATTGAATATGTCAAAGTATGTAACTAAACAAGCGAAATAATTATTAGGCAGATAACCTTCGACATGTTCGTTACATATTATATATGCTCCGTGTTTCATTTTTCACTAAGAGATGCCTATCCCTCAAAATGAATTTGGCACATATACTAGACTGTAATGATACATTCAATTAAATTAAATTCAATAATTAACTTACAAGCGAAATAACTAAATGCAGGTTATGCAAATGGCCTTCGAACAAGTTCGTATATACTCACAAGCGAAATAACTAAATGCAGTTAAGCAAATGGCCTTCGAACAAGTTTGTATTAACTCACAAGCGAAATAACTAAATGCAATTAAGCAAATAGCCTTCGAACAAGTTCGTTTATATTATTGAAACGGAATTAATTAACTCACAAGCGAAATAACTAAATGCAGTTAAGCAAATGGCCTTCGAACAAGTTCGTATATACTCACAAGCGAAATAACTAAATGCATTTAAGCAGATAGCCTTCGAACAAGTTCGTATTTAAATTCCTTATTTTTTGTGTTTATTGATCTCTTAAGGTTGTCGTAACATTTTAAATAAAGTTAATTATACAAAGAGGTTAACGCAGTTTTAAGAAGTTTTTGATCAAACACACAAAACTGAATAATTATAACTCACGATGCGAAATAACTAAATGCAATTAAGCAGATAGCCTTCGTCCCAAGTAGAATATAAATTCTTTAATATGTGCTTATTGATCTCTTATGGTTGTCGTAACATTTTAAATAAAATTAATTATACAAAGAGGTTAACGCAGTTATAAGAAGTTTTTGATCAAATACACAGAACAGAATTTTATATTCTTCGAGTGATTCAAGTTTATTATTCAAAATTGAAGTAACATTTGAAAACTAAGAGTTGGTCAAGCTCAAAGTTTATTGTTTATATAAACAATATATCGAATCATTAATGATCCTTCCGCAGGTTCACCTACGGAAACCTTGTTACGACTTTTACTTCCTCTAAATAAGCAAGTTCGGTCAATTTCCATGAAAGCAAAGCAACACACATTTGTGCATCGCAATAATCACTTCCAGAGACCTCACTAACCAATTCAATCGGTAGTAGCGACGGGCGGTGTGTACAAAGGGCAGGGACGTAATCAATACGAGCTTATGACTCGCACTTACTGGGAATTCCTAGTTCATGTGGACCATTACAGTCCACAATCCCCACCACGAAGATGTTTCAGCGGTTTACCCGTTCCTCTCGGAATAGGATTAACACGTTGATATCTTCATTGTAGCGCGCGTGCTGCCCAGGACATCTAAGGGCATCACAGACCTGTTATTGCTCAATTTCATTATTGCTAGACGCAATTTGTCCATTTAAGAAGCAAGTATCTTACTAAGGACAAACATATTGGTACGACTCCAACTACATAACTTATAAATACAAAGTAAATATAAGAAAGCGATTTTCAACGTCATAAACCAAAATGCATCTATTTAAATATTTGAGTCTCGTTCGTTATCGGAATTAACCAGACAAATCACTCCACGAACTAAGAACGGCCATGCACCACCACCCATAGATTTGAGAAAGAGCTATCAATCTGTCTTACTCGTTTATGTTCGGACCTGGTAAGTTTTCCCGTGTTGAGTCAAATTAAGCCGCAGGCTCCACTCCTGGTGGTGCCCTTCCGTCAATTCCTTTAAGTTTCGATTTTGCAACCATACTTCCCCCGGAACCTAGCTATAGTTTCCTGGAAAGCGACTGAAAGAGCCATAGTAGTAGCTACATCCAATTGCTGGCTGGCATAGTTTATGGTTAGGACTAGGGCGGTATCTGATCGCCTTCGATCCCCTAACTTTCGTTCTTGATTAAAGAAAGCATCTTTGACAAATGCTTTCGCTTAAGTAAGTCTTACGAGGGTCTAAGAATTTCACCTCTCGCCCCGTAATACTAATGTCCCCAACTACTCCTATTAATCATTGTGTCTGTTATTTAAACCAACAAATTAAACAGACACCTTTTTAAATTATTCCATGCAAAACTATTCAGGCTTTTAGCCTACTTTGAGCATTATAATTTGTTCAAAGTAATTGTACTGGCCCTTTTAATAAACACTCGATTAAGAGCATTTATCTAGGACTTTAATTGAATAACTACTTTAATATATAAATATATTATTTCGCTATTCAGCAGTAAAACGTCATAGCATTAGCAGTCAATACGAACCGCACTCGGTTGTATTTACTGTGCTTGACCAAGATTCAACTACGAACGTTTTAACCGCAACAATTTTAATATACGCTATTGGAGCTGGAATTACCGCGGCTGCTGGCACCAGACTTGCCCTCCAATTGATCCTTATTAAAGGATTTAAAGTGTATTCATTCCAATTATAGGGCCTCGGATTGAGTCCTATATTGTTATTTTTCGTCACTACCTCCCCGTGCCGGGATTGGGTAATTTACGCGCCTGCTGCCTTCCTTAGATGTGGTAGCCATTTCTCAGGCTCCCTCTCCGGAATCGAACCCTGATTCCCCGTTACCCGTTGCAACCATGGTAGTCCACTACACTACCATCAATAGTTGATAGGGCAGAAATTTGAAAGATCTGTCGTTGGCATAAAACCATACGATCAGCATATTATCTAGAGTCACCTTAACTATCGACCGAAGTCGATTGGTTTTGGTCTAATAAGAGCACACATTCCTTTCGGTCTGCGTATAATTGCATGTATTAGCTCTAGAATTACCACAGTTATCCAAGTAACTGGGCATATGATCTAAGGAACCATAACTGATTTAATGAGCCTTTTGCGGTTTCACTTTTATATAGTGTGTACTTAGACATGCATGGCTTAATCTTTGAGACAAGCATATAACTACTGGCAGGATCAACCAGAATTCTATTATATAGAATTTTTTTAATAAAAAAATGCAATTAAGCAAATTTATATTAAAGATTTTAAAATATCAAACGGACCGACATGAGTTCCATAGTAATTTAATACTAAGATATGAAAACAATTGGTCTTTATTAATATTTTAAGATTTTGGTTAAATTAATTATAATATTGTTACCTCGACTATATCAACCTAAGTTGATTGGTCTCGGACTAAAAAAGAGTACACGTTCCTTTCGGTTTGTGTATCATTTTATTTAGCAATATTTGTATCAATTTTGACCATATCATTAGCCGACATGAAATACTTCGATGTCAATGATAATCAACTCGGAGGTGAGCTGATATATACAGAGACAAAGATCTCAATCAATTGGTCTTAATGATATTTATATCAATAACCGACATGAAGTACATCGATGTCATATCAAACCGGCCCAAACGGTATATAGATAGAGGACAAAGATCTTAATCAATTGGTTTATGATATTTTTGATTTAATGATAGGTAGTATGATTTGAATCAATGTAGGCGTCAGGTACATTGTAAAGTATTTGTCAGGTACTTTATAATTATAATTAAATAATCAATTCTCATCATTTTATTAATCATATGATAAATCTTATCGACATTTAAACTTATTCGTTTAAATAATATCGTGCTTAGTTGTAAAGCCTTCATACTCATTCTTAGTGAATTTCTCGATTTCAATTATATATGGTTTTATTACTTTCGCTTTTAGACAATACTTGTATAAGATAATTATGTGAGCACAGTTTGCACCGTACCACAAGTTAATCACAAGTTAGCTGGCATTTGGTTACGTGGGTGAATACCACCTTAATTTAAAGGCCACGTTCTTTGTAATTTGTTGCAACCTAGACTACAACTGGTACCCATTTGATCAAAGTGTTTCCACTAGGACCTGCGGGTACGACATAAATGGCATAACCCACAACATTTATTATTAATCAGTAACAACAAGGCCCAACACGTATCAGCACGTTCTCAAAAAGACTTACAATATCTAATCTACTACGAAACTGACAACCGCTTATCATTTAAGATTAGCTGATTTGTTACCCATGACGAGATGGATAAACCCCACGGTTATAGATTAATAAATAAATGGCTATGTTTTCAAAAATTACATTATAAAATATTAGTTAATGCACCATATATTATGTTTATAATATGCGTAATTTTTAGGCGAGCTATGCACATAAGTATATAAGAGGTTGTCCAATAACCCCTTTAACCTATATATTATGTACATAACTAGCCCTCGTGAGAATACCACCTTAATTAAAAGGTCACGGTTTTTGTAATTTGTTGCAACCTAGACTACAACTGGTATCATTGATCAAAGTGTTGCCACAATGACCGCAGGTACGACAGTACAATTAAGTAAAGGCGAAACCCGCAACATCTATTCACTCCCAGTAACAACAAGGCCCAACACGTATCAGAACGTTCTCAAAAAGACTTACAAAAATCTAATCTACAACGAAACTGACAACCGCTTATCATTTAAGATTAGCTGATTTGTTACCCATTACGAGATGGATAAACCCCACTGTTAAAGGTCATGAATAGATGTTTATTTTAAAATTACTATTATAACAATTGCAATTATAGCTATAATAAAATTATAATAATAAAATTATAATTAAAATGTTACTTTGGCCGTACATTTGTAATTTTATGGAAACATTATGTACATACCATATATAAGGATCGTCTAATAATCCCTTAACTATATATGTTATGTGACATAATCAACCTGTTTCATAATAACTGGGTCATTAAAAAACGTTTTGTGATCTTACGATCGTATGATATAATTAACTTACAAGCGAAATAACTAAATGCAATTAAGCAGATAGCCTTCGTCCCAAGTAGAATATACATTCTTTAATATGTGCTTATTGATCTCTTATGGTTGTCGTAACATTTTAAATAAAATTAATTATACAAAGAGGTTAACGCAGTTTTAAGAAGTTTTTGATCAAATACACAGAACAGAAATTAATATTCTTCGAGTGATTCAAGTTTATTATTCAATACGGAATGAATTAACTTACAAGCGAAATAACTAAATGCATTTAAGCAGATAGCCTTCGAACAAGTTCGTACATAAATTCCTAATTTTTGTGTTTTGTGTTTTGATCTCTTAAGGTTGTCGTAACATTTTAAATAAAATTAATTATACAAAGAGGTTAACGCAGTTTTAAGAAGTTTTTGATCAACACAAAACTGAATAATTATAACTCACGATGCGAAATAACTAAATGCAATTAAGCAGATAGCCTTCGTCCCAAGTAGAATATACATTCTTTAATATGTGCTTTTTGATCTCTTATGGTTGTCGTAACATTTTAAATAAAATTAATTATACAAAGAGGTTAACGCAGTTATAAGAAGTTTTTGATCAAATACACAGAACAGAAATTAATATTCTTCGAGTGATTCAAGTTTATTATTCAATACGGAATGAATTAACTTACAAGCGAAATAACTAAATGCATTTAAGCAGATAGCCTTCGAACAAGTTCGTACATAAATTCCTAATTTTTGTGTTTTGTGTTTTGATCTCTTAAGGTTGTCGTAACATTTTAAATAAAATTAATTATACAAAGAGGTTAACGCAGTTTTAAGAAGTTTTTGATCAACACAAAACTGAATAATTATAACTCACGATGCGAAATAACTAAATGCAATTAAGCAGATAGCCTTCGTCCCAAGTAGAATATACATTCTTTAATATGTGCTTTTTGATCTCTTATGGTTGTCGTAACATTTTAAATAAAATTAATTATACAAAGAGGTTAACGCAGTTATAAGAAGTTTTTGATCAAATACACAGAACAGAAATTAATATTCTTCGAGTGATTCAAGTTTATTATTCAATACGGAATGAATTAACTTACAAGCGAAATAACTAAATGCATTTAAGCAGATAGCCTTCGAACAAGTTCGTACATAAATTCCTAATTTTTGTGTTTATTGATCTCTTAAGGTTGTCGTAACATTTTAAATAAAATTAATTATACAAAGAGGTTAACGCAGTTTTAAGAAGTTTTTGATCAAAAACACGTTTTGTGATCTTACGATCGTAGGTATTGTCATACATTATAAGATTCGCCCTAGATCGAATATATGTTTGACGACAACCTAAATTCTGGATAAGCTTTTAAGCCAACCATAGTGGTGCATTGCTGGGAAAACACAATGAGCTGCAGATATTGGGCAACAATCATATCTGCGTCATAGCATGGCCTATGACAGTGTCTGGACTTATGGGTTAAAACTGCCCAATTAGAGTATCGACACTTATTAAGTTCTCGTATTTTCGCCTGAGCAACTTATACTCTATGGGTCTATGTATAAATATACGCACCACAAGGAGGTTTGAGCATTGCCGCCATATTCAATGCCTACCATGACCTTCCTTTTATTTGGTTCTGAGCACCACCACTGCTGTGCTAGGGAAACAACTTGTAAGAAATCATAGACTTCTTTCAAGCCAGACCATGTTTCCTTAAAGAGCCACTGGGGCACTTTTTACAATTTTGGATTTTTTCCTTACTCTCCTCTCCTTTAGACATTAGCCAGTCAAACTAATGGTTCTACAGGACCGACAAGCCCCATACGTACGCAGCAATCCCGTATGTATATTATACATAGTTTGGCATTGCCCGCACACTCCAATCGTCATTATATAATTACCAATGTCCTCAGACAATTGGTATACTTATGTTCGGACGATAGTTTAAACTGTTGGACAGTTCATTGACTATATTGACCATATAGGCATCGCCTATATACTTATGTTCGGACTATAGTTTAAACTGTTGGACAGTTCATTGACTATATTGACCATATAGGCATCGCCTATATACTTATGTTCGGACAATAGTTTAAACTGATAAACAGTTCATTGACTATATTGACCATATAGGCATCGCCTATATACTTATGTTCGGACTATAGTTTAAACTGTTGGACAGTTCATTGACTATATTGACGATATAGGCATAGCCTATATCATTGACTTCTTAGCATTACCCAGGATACACCACGAGGAGGTGAGTCAATATCGTATCCCATATTATAAGATAGGTACATGCTAACCAACACCTTATATCATCACATGATCTGCTCATGCATACCTTATGATGATATGGTATGGTATATGAGATGATACCTCATCGCATGCACCCATCTTATATAGCGAGTGGGGCACTTTTCA
Organism: Pedicia rivosa; assembly: GCA_963082725.1. Taxonomy (NCBI): domain Eukaryota; kingdom Metazoa; phylum Arthropoda; class Insecta; order Diptera; family Pediciidae; genus Pedicia; species Pedicia rivosa. Next base: position 113,657 of record CAUJBA010000376.1, on the reverse strand, counting down.
CTATTTTGGATTTTTTTTCCAAGTGCCACTTTAGTCGGTTTTTGATTAGGCAATTTCCTAATGTACCAACATCAGTCAATAGCAAGACTGACCTTATACTATATCATATAGGCATACCATTAGCCTATTGATATCATATAAGCATACCAATAGCTTATATCTATCAGTCTATATCATGACTGACCTTATACTATATCATATAGGCATACCATTAGCCTATTGATATCATATAAGCATACCAATAGCTTATATCTATCAGTCTTTATCATGACTGACCTTATACCAATTCATATGGTATGTTCATTGACTTCTTAGCATTACCCAGGATACACCACGAGGAGGTGAGTCAATATCGTATCCCATATTATAAGATAGGTACATGCTAACCAACACCTTATATCATCACATGATCTGCTCATGCATACCTTATGATGATATGGTATGGTATATGAGATGATACCTCATCGCATGCACCCATCTTATATAGCGAGTGGGGCACTTTTCACTATTTTGGATTTTTTTTCCAAGTGCCACTTTAGTCGGTTTTTGATTAGGCAATTTCCTAATGTACCAACATCAGTCAATAGCAAGACTGACCTTATACTATATCATATAGGCATACCATTAGCCTATTGATATCATATAAGCATACCAATAGCTTATATCTATCAGTCTATATCATGACTGACCTTATACTATATCATATAGGCATACCATTAGCCTATTGATATCATATAAGCATACCAATAGCTTATATCTATCAGTCTTTATCATGACTGACCTTATACCAATTCATATGGTATGTTCATTGACTTCTTAGCATTACCCAGGATACACCACGAGGAGGTGAGTCAATATCGTATCCCATATTCGTCGAACATATCATAGGATATGTCTAAGATCCATTCCAAATCAATAGGAATCGAAATCTAATCAAAAAATTTTTCGACTATTTTGACCATATCGGCATGACCTAGGTGATGTACACACCTTATATCATGCCTAAGGTCCATTCCATACCAATAGGAATCGAAATCTAATCAAAAAATTTTTCGACTTTTTTGACCATATCGGCATGACCTAGGTGTGATACACACCTTATATCATGCCTAATGGCCTTTCCATACCAATAGGAATCGAAATCAAAAAAAAAAAAAAATTTAATTTTTGATTTTTTCGGGGGCTCCTAGGTCCTCACCAGGGACCTAGGGGGCACCCCTATGCTCTAAACATGGTCTAGGTATCATCACCAATGCATACCCATCCATATCCCATACCTTATAAAAATTTGGTATTGGACTACATGTCACACCTATACTCGACTATACCATAGGCAAATGGCATAAGGTCAAAAAGATGTGACACCAGAGAGACCACCTCTCCTACATAGCCACTGGGGCACTTTTTACAATTTTGGATTTTTCGAAAAAATCAATGTTGTTCAGAATTCGACTGGGATCATTTTGGGCATTATTTTGCTATATGTGGGGTGCCCCCATCCGGAGATATTGACCTCGAAAGTTTTGGACTTTGATTAGGAATTTCCTAATGGTCTCGCGAAATGAGACCTTTTTTTCCGTTTTTTTTTTTTATTTTTTTATTTTTTTTGGTATATCTGTTAGGTGGATCTGGTAGATAATTTAATTCTCCATTTCCAATTGGTTTTTTTTGCCCCAAATATTTACGGTTTTCGAACCCCAGGCCGTCGAAAGGGTCAATTTTGACTTTTGTCCATACAACAGATGTACCGCGAAACGGTTCGTTTGGCCAAACTAGATTTTTTTTGGCAAAACAAAAAAGTACGTATTCTTGACAATTGAATGGAAAAGTTTTCTAGATTTTTTCATATTTTTCCGACACCCCCAAGTGGGTCATTTTCAAGTTTCGCGGTACATAGCACTTTTTTTCCAAAATTTTTCCAACCCCCAAAAATGATAGAAATTATTAAGGGATATTTATCAAATTTTAATAGTTTTATCGCGTTATCATTACCTACACAAAAATGTATCAATTTTTTTTCTGAGTCCCATAGCAAAAAAGTTTGTGTGACTACCTATGTCATGTACCATAGGAGTTGGCCTATTCGACTTCATCGATGAGGTAAATTTTTTTTCGATTTCAGCCCCAAAAAATATCGCGTTTTAAAGGGTTCACTAATACGATACTACATTTAAAATTTCATTATCGCCCCATAACTAGAAGTTGGTCATTTGGGCGTTCAAAAATTTTCAAAAAAAAAGTGAATCATGAAGTCACCATAGGCAAATTTGGTATCGATGTCGAGTCCAGACGACCCATTTTTTTTATTGTTATTTTCGATAGTAGAACTAATTCTAAGACTTTTTGTCCAAGTAACATTTTTGTCTCCGACCCTTGCAAGTGGGTGGTTTGGGGGTGTCAAGGTACATATTTAAAAAGCGTCTAAAAAATTCAAAAAAAATAGTAAATATTATCCGATTGTTATGAAACTAATTTATTCGACATTAGATTAATGATGCGAATCGAGATCCATAAAAACCCAAAAAAAATTTTTTTTTTTTTTGTTCCTCAAGGTCGTCTGGGACTTAGAAAATTTTTGAAAATCGAAAAAAAAATTTTTGTTTCTTTCGATAGTAAAAAAAATTCTAAGACTTTTTGACCTAGTAACATTTTTCTCTACGACCCCCGGAAAGGGGACTTTTGGGGGCTCAAAGGTACCATTTTCAAAAACGTCTAAAAAATTAATTAAAAATAGTAAATATTATCCGATTTTGATGAAACTTTGGATTATACATCAGTATAGGGCTACCAACGTAAATCCACAACTGGCCGGACTCTAGCCCCCCTCCTTATAGGGGCAAAAAAACGCCCCCCCAAATAAATAATTATTTTTTTTGGGGAAAAGACGCATACCGTTGGATAGAGGATATAATTCTACGTTCAAAACTAAAATTTTTTGCCTCTCGGACATCTGCAAGTGTGTCATTTAGGCGTTTGAAAGTGAAAATTTTCACTTTTTTCCATACAACAGAGGTTTTTCGCGACGCCTGGCGACGCCAAACTAGATTTTTTTTGGCAAATCTAAAAACTACGTATTCTAGACAATTGAATGGCCAAGTTTTCCAGTTCATATCATATTTATGCTATACCTCCGTGTCGGTCATATTGACGTCGCGCGGTACATAAAATTACAATTTTGGCACTTTTTTTTCATACAACAGAGGTTTTGCGCGACGCCTGGCGACGCCAAACTAGATTTTTTTTGGCAAATCTAAAAACTACGTATTCTAGACAATTGAATTACCAATCTTTCTATATACGTTTCATATTTTTACGATACTTAGAAGTTAGTCATTTAGAGATTGCGCGGTACATAAAATTACAATTTTCACTTTTTGCCATATAACAGGTGTACGGCGCAACGCCCCGCGACGCCAAAATAAATTTTTTTTGACAAATCTAAAAACTACGTATTCTAGACAATTGAATTACCAATCTTTCTATATACGTTTCATATTTTTTCTATACCTAGAAGTTAGTCATTTTGACGTTGCGCGGTACATAAAATTACAATTTTGGCACTTTTTACAATTTTGGATTTTTTTTTATTGCTACTTTTGTCGACCATAGGCAAATTGGTATGTCAGTCGACCTCAGATGAGCCATTTTAAAAAATTTATTATTTATTTCGGCATTAAGCCGTATATTTTTGGATAGGGGACATAATTCTACGTGTCTGGTAGAAATATTGGACCCTTCGAATTTCTGCAAGTGTGTCATCGGGACCTTTGAAAGTGAAATTTTTGACTTTTTCCATATAACAGGTGTACCGCGAAAATTTTGGCGGTTCCAAAAATAAATTTTTTTTGGCAAATCTAAAAACTACGTATTCTAGACAATTGAATGGCCAAGTTTTATAGCGCTTATCATATTTATTCAATACCTCCGTGTCGGTCATATTGACGTCGCGCGGTACATAAATTTTTTTTTTTTTTACTTTTTTTTCATACAACAGAGGTTTTGCGCGACGCCTGGCGACGCCAAACTAAATTTTTTTTGGCAAATCTAAAGTATACGTATTCTAGACAATTGAATTACCAATCTTTCTATATACGTTTTATATTTTTAGAATATCCCCAAGTGGGTCATTTTGACGTTGCGCGGTACATAAAATTAAAATGTTCACTTTTTGCCATATAACAGGTGTACGGCGCAACACCCCGCGACGCCAAAATAAAATTTTTTTGGCCAATCTAAAAACTACGTATTCTAGACAATTGAATTACCAATCTTTCTATATACGCTTCATATTTTTTCTATACCTAGAAATTAGTCATTTTGACGTTGCGCGGTACATGAAATTACAATTTTGGCACTTTTTGCCATACAACAGAGGTTTTGCGCGACGCCTGGCGACGCCAAACTAAATTTTTTTTGGCAAATCTAAAAACTACGTATTCTAGACAATTGAATTACCAATCTTTTTATATACGTTTCATATTTTTACGATACCTATAAGTTAGTCATTTAGACATTGCGCGGTACATAAAATTACAATTTTCACTTTTTGCCATATAACAGGTGTACGGCGCAACGCCCCGCGACGCCAAACTTAATTTTTTTTGGCCAATCTAAAAACTACGTATTCTAGACAATTGAATTACCAATCTTTCTATATACGTTTCATATTTTTTCAATACCTAAAAGTTAGTCATTTTGACGTTGCGCGGTACATGAAATTACAATTTTGGCACTTTTTACAATTTTGGATTTTTTTTTTTATTGCTTCTATTGTCGACCATAGGCAAATTTGGTATCGATGTCGAGTCCAGACGACCCATTTTTTTTATTGTTATTTTCGATAGTAGAACTAATTCTAAGACTTTTTGTCCAAGTAACATTTTTGTCTCCGACCCTTGCAAGTGGGTGGTTTGGGGGTGTCAAGGTACATGTTTAAAAAGCGTCTAAAAAATTCAAAAAAAATAGTAAATATTATCCGATTGTTATGAAACTAATTTATTCGACATTAGATTAATGATGCGAATCGAGATCCATAAAAAACCAAAAAAAATTTTTTTTTTTTTTGTTCCTCAAGGTCGTCTGGGACTTAGAAAATTTTTGAAAATCGAAAAAAAAAATTTTGTTTCTTTCGATAGTAAAAAAAATTCTAAGACTTTTTGACCTAGTAACATTTTTCTCTACGACCCCCGGAAAGGGGACTTTTGGGGGCTCAAAGGTACCATTTTCAAAAACGTCTAAAAAATTAATTAAAAATAGTAAATATTATCCGATTTTGATGAAACTTTGGATTATACATCAGTATAGGGCTACCAACGTAAATCCACAACCGGCCGGACTCTAGCCCCCCTCCTTATAGGGGCAAAAAAACGCCCCCCCAAATAAATAATTATTTTTTTTGGGGAAAAGACGCATACCGTTGGATAGAGGATATAATTCTACGTTCAAAACTAAAATTTTTTGCCTCTCGGACATCTGCAAGTGTGTCATTTAGGCGTTTGAAAGTGAAAATTTTCACTTTTTTCCATACAACAGAGGTTTTTCGCGACGCCTGGCGACGCCAAACTAGATTTTTTTTGGCAAATCTAAAAACTACGTATTCTAGACAATTGAATGGCCAAGTTTTCCAGTTCATATCATATTTATGCTATACCTCCGTGTCGGTCATATTGACGTCGCGCGGTACATAAAATTACAATTTTGGCACTTTTTTTTCATACAACAGAGGTTTTGCGCGACGCCTGGCGACGCCAAACTAGATTTTTTTTGGCAAATCTAAAAACTACGTATTCTAGACAATTGAATTACCAATCTTTCTATATACGTTTCATATTTTTACGATACCTAGAAGTTAGTCATTTAGAGATTGCGCGGTACATAAAATTACAATTTTCACTTTTTGCCATATAACAGGTGTACGGCGCAACGCCCCGCGACGCCAAAATAAATTTTTTTTGACAAATCTAAAAACTACGTATTCTAGACAATTGAATTACCAATCTTTCTATATACGTTTCATATTTTTTCTATACCTAGAAGTTAGTCATTTTGACGTTGCGCGGTACATAAAATTACAATTTTGGCACTTTTTACAATTTTGGATTTTTTTTTATTGCTACTTTTGTCGACCATAGGCAAATTGGTATGTCAGTCGACCTCAGATGAGCCATTTTAAAAAATTTATTATTTATTTCGGCATTAAGCTGTATATTTTTGGATAGGGGACATAATTCTACGTGTCTGGTAGAAATATTGGACCCTTCGAATTTCTGCAAGTGTGTCATCGGGACCTTTGAAAGTGAAATTTTTGACTTTTTCCATATAACAGGTGTACCGCGAAAATTTTGGCGGTTCCAAAAATAAATTTTTTTTGGCAAATCTAAAAACTACGTATTCTAGACAATTGAATGGCCAAGTTTTATAGCGCTTATCATATTTATTCAATACCTCCGTGTCGGTCATATTGACGTCGCGCGGTACATAAATTTTTTTTTTTTTTACTTTTTTTTCATACAACAGAGGTTTTGCGCGACGCCTGGCGACGCCAAACTAAATTTTTTTTGGCAAATCTAAAGTATACGTATTCTAGACAATTGAATTACCAATCTTTCTATATACGTTTTATATTTTTAGAATATCCCCAAGTGGGTCATTTTGACGTTGCGCGGTACATAAAATTAAAATGTTCACTTTTTGCCATATAACAGGTGTACGGCGCAACACCCCGCGACGCCAAAATAAAATTTTATTGCCAAATCTAAAGTATACGTTTTCAAGACAATTGAATTACCAATCTTTCTAACTACGTTTTATATTTTTGCTATATCTAGAAGTTAGTCGTTTTGACGTTGCGCGGTACATAAAATTACAATTTCATATATAACAAATGTACCGCGCAAACCCTGGGGCTTCCAAAATAAATTTTTTTTGGCAAATCTAAAAACTACGTATTCTAGACAATTGAATGGCCAAGATTTATAGTTAATATCATATTTATTCAATACCTCCGTGTCGGCCATTTTCACGTCGCGCGGTACATAATTTTTTTTTTTTTTGTACTTTTCAACCCCAAAAAATCATATAATTTATTAAGGGATTGTTTTGAAATTTTTACCATTAGATCGTATTTTCAATACCTAACAAACGATATATTCATTTCTATTCTAAGTCCCATAGGAAAAAAGTTTTTTTTTTAAAATTACAACAAAAACAACTTTTCAACAAATTTATTATTTATTTGGGCATTAAGACGTATATCGTTGGATAGGGGACATAATTCTACGTATCTGGTATAAATATTGGACCCCTCGCATTTCTGCAAGTGTGTCATCGGGACCTTTGAAAGTGAAATTTTTGACTTTTTCCATATAACAGGTGTACCGCGAAAATTTTGGCGGTTCCAAAAATAAATTTTTTTTGGCAAATCTAAAAACTACGTATTCTAGACAATTGAATGGGCAAGTTTTATAGCGCTTATCATATTTATTCAATACCTCCGTGTCGGTCATATTGACGTCGCGCGGTACATAAAATTTTTTTTTTTTTACTTTTTTTCCATACAACAGAGGTTTTGCGCGACGCCTGGCGACGCCAAACAAAATTTTTTTTGGCAAATCTAAAGTATACGTATTCTAGACAATTGAATTACCAATCTTTCTATATACGTTTTATATTTTTAGAATATCCCCAAGTGGGTCATTTTGACGTTGCGCGGTACATAAAATTAAAATGTTCACTTTTTGCCATATAACAGGTGTACGGCGCAACACCCCGCGACGCCAAAATAAAATTTTATTGCCAAATCTAAAGTATACGTTTTCAAGACAATTGAATTACCAATCTTTATAAATACGTTTTATTTTTTTAGAATACCCCCAAGTGGGTCATTTTGACGTTGCGCGGTACATAATTTTTTTTCTAAATTTTACTAAAAAATTAATTAAAAATAGTAAATATTAACCGATTGTCATGAAATTTGAGCTGCAAGACTATTTAATGGTCCCCTAAAGGACTGCATTCAAACATATATCAAAATCGAAAAAAAAAAAAATGACCCCAAAAAAGTTCCAAGGGGTACCCCTTGCAACTTTTTTGGCCAAAAAAGTCACTATTTTTTTTGGGGGTTTTCGTATTTTTTATCGAAAGTCCAATTAATTCTAAGAATTTCTGTATCCTCAGTTTATTTTTAGCGCACCTAGAAGTGGGTCATCCATTCGTCCAAAAGTACCATTTTGGGGCACTTTTTACAATTTTGGATTTCCAAAAAAATATTCAGTTTTTCTTTGCAAATAAATGCAGTAATGAACCTACACTTAATTTGCATTTAAAAAAAAAGTTTTTGTTTGATTTTTTTTAAAAAAAAACCTTATTATAATACAGAACGTCGTCTAATTATATACCAAAAAATTCATCATCATAACTTTACCCAATTTTCAGAATTTACGATTGAAATATCAACAAAATTGGTCGAACTTGGTCTCTATTATTATTATACCATAGGACTTTTGCTAGCTAAAAACACAGTGAGTGACCTATTTTGGGGCACTTTTTACAATTTTGGATTTTTCCAAAAAAAGGACACAAAATAATTTGTATATGATACCCAATAGGCTAGGTAACATATACAATAAAAAAAACATGCTTACGACACATAGTGTTCCCAAGCGGTCTCCCATCTTAGTACTTTACTATGCTCTATATCGCTTAACTGCGGTGTTCGAATGAGAACCTGTGTATTCGATATGATATGGTCGTAACCATCTAACCAACCGATTGTAATCAAATGCAATCAATCGATTGTAATGTATCATATGTACCAGCTTAGTTTTGTATCATATGTACCATATAATCAATCGATTGTAAATCAAATGCAATCAATCGTTTGATATTAAACTTTATATATATTTAACAAGACAAGTCTTGTACCAACGTCTTATTATAATATCGTTTGATATTAAACTTTATATATATTTAACAAGACAAGTCTTGTACCAACGTCTTATTATAATATCGTTTGATATTAAACTTTATATATATTTATATATATATTTAACAAGACAAGTCTTGTACCAACGTCTTAGCAATCAATCGATTGAATCATACCAGCTTAGTTTTGTATGTACCATATAATCAATCGATTGATATAAGTATATTTAATATACTTTAAACTTTATATATATTTAACAAGACAAGTCTTGTACCAACGTCTTAACAAACTTTCATATAAACTTTATTTCTTCATTTATTTAACAAGACAAGTCTTGTACCAACGTCTTAGCAATCAATCGATTGTAAATCAAATGCAATCAATCGTTTGATATTAAACTTTATATATATTTAACAAGACAAGTCTTGTATGTACCATAATGTAAATGCCGACGGCTTATATTCCATCAATTAAATGTATTGAATGCCGACGGCATTATATTCAATCAAGTACCTTGTATTGAATTGTATTATATGTATAACCAGACCATATCGTTTGATATTAAACTTTATATATATTTATATATATATTTAACAAGACAAGTCTTGTACCAACGTCTTATTATAATATCGTTTGATATTAAACTTTATATATATTTATATATATATTTAACAAGACAAGTCTTGTACCAACGTCTTACCAGCTTAGTAATGTATCATATGTATCATATGTACCATATAATCAATCGATTGTAAATCAAATGCAATCAATCGTTTGATATTAAACTTTATATATATTTATATATATATTTAACAAGACAAGTCTTGTACCAACGTCTTATATAAGTATATTTAATATACTTTAAACTTTATTTCTTCATTTATTTAACAAGACAAGTCTTGTACCAACGTCTTAGCAATCAATCGATTGAATCATATGTATGTACCAGCTTAGTTTTGTATGTACCATATAATCAATCGATTGATATAAGTATATTTAATATACTTTAAACTTTATTTCTTCATTTATTTAACAAGACAAGTCTTGTACCAACGTCTTATTATAATATCGTTTGATATTAAACTTTATATATATTTATATATATATTTAACAAGACAAGTCTTGTACCAACGTCTTATTATAATATCGTTTGATATTAAACTTTATATATATTTATATATATATTTAACAAGACAAGTCTTGTATGTACCATAATGTAAATGCCGACGGCTTATATTCCATCAATTAAATGTATTGAATGCCGACGGCATTATATTCAATCAAGTACCTTGTATTGAATTGTATTATATGTATAACCAGACCATATCGTTTGATATTTATAAGTATATTTAATATACTTTAAACTTTATATATATTTAACAAGACAAGTCTTGTACCAACGTCTTAGCAAGTATCATATGTATCATATGTACCATATAATCAATCGATTGTAAATCAAATGCAATCAATCGTTTGATATTAAACTTTATATATATTTATATATATATTTAACAAGACAAGTCTTGTATGTACCACGTATCATATGTACAGACCATATGTACAGACCATATAATCAATCGATTGTAAATCAAATGCAATCAATCGTTTGATATTTAATATACTTTAAACTTTATATATATTTAACAAGACAAGTCTTGTACCAACGTCTTAGCAAGTATCATATGTATCATATGTACCATATAATCAATCGATTGTAAATCAAATGCAATCAATCGTTTGATATTTATAAGTATATTTAATATACTTTAAACTTTATATATATTTAACAAGACAAGTCTTGTATGTACCACGTATCATATGTACAGACCATATGTACAGACCATATAATCAATCGATTGTAAATCAAATGCAATCAATCGTTTGATATTTAATATACTTTAAACTTTATATATATTTAACAAGACAAGTCTTGTATGTACCATAATGTAAATGCCGACGGCTTATATTCCATCAATTAAATGTATTGAATGCCGACGGCATTATATTCAATCAAGTACCTTGTATTGAATTGTATTATATGTATAACCAGACTCTTGTATAAGACATACATGCAATCGATCGATTGTAATTAATATTCAATCAATTAATATTCAATCAAATGCCACCTCTTATCATATGTATCATATGTACTATATGCACCATATAATCAATCGATTTATATTATATTCAATCAAGTACCTTGTATTGAATTGTATAACCAGACCATATCGTTTGATATTAAACTTTATATATATTTATATATATATTTAACAAGACAAGTCTTGTACCAACGTCTTATTATAATATCGTTTGATATTAAACTTTATATATATTAATATATATATTTAACAAGACAAGTCTTGTATGTACCACGTATAATATGTATCATATGTACCATATAATTAATCGATTGTAAATCAAATGCAATCAATCGTTTGATATTAAACTTTATATATATTTATATATATATTTAACAAGACAAGTCTTGTATGTACCATAATGTAAATGCCGACGGCTTATATTCCATCAATTAAATGTATTGAATGCCGACGGCATTATATTCAATCAAGTACCTTGTATTGAATTGTATTATATGTATAACCAGACCATATCGTTTGATATTAAACTTTATATATATTTATATATATATTTAACAAGACAAGTCTTGTACCAACGTCTTATTATAATATCGTTTGATATTAAACTTTATATATATTTATATATATATTTAACAAGACAAGTCTTGTACCAACGTCTTAGCAAGTATCATATGTACCATATAATCAATCGATTGTAAATCAAATGCAATCAATCGTTTGATTTTCATATAAACTTTATTTCTTCATTTATTTAACAAGACAAGTCTTGTACCAACGTCTTATATAAGTATATTTAATATACTTTAAACTTTATATATATTTAACAAGACAAGTCTTGTACCAACGTCTTAGCAATCAATCGATTGAATCATACCAGCTTAGTTTTGTATGTACCATATAATCAATCGATTGATATAAGTATATTTAATATACTTTAAACTTTATTTCTTCATTTATTTAACAAGACAAGTCTTGTACCAACGTCTTAGCAATCAATCGATTGAATCATATGTATGTACCAGCTTAGTTTTGTATGTACCATATAATCAATCGATTGATATAAGTATATTTAATATACTTTAAACTTTATTTCTTCATTTATTTAACAAGACAAGTCTTGTACCAACGTCTTATATAAGTATATTTAATATACTTTAAACTTTATTTCTTCATTTATTTAACCAACGTCTTAGCAATCAATCGATTGTAAATCAAATGCAATCAATCGTTTGATATTTATAAGTATATTTTATATACTTTATACTTTAAACTTTATTTCTTCATTTATTTAACAAGACAAGTCTTGTACCAACGTCTTAGCAATCAATCGATTGTAAATCAAATGCAATCAATCGTTTGATATTAAACTTTATATATATTTATATATATATTTAACAAGACAAGTCTTGTATGTACCATAATGTAAATGCCGACGGCTTATATTCCATCAATTAAATGTATTGAATGCCGACGACCATATCGTTTGATATTAAACTTTATATATATTTATATATATATTTAACAAGACAAGTCTTGTACCAACGTCTTAGCAATCAATCGATTGTATTATATGTATCATATGTATGTACCAGATTAGTATTGTATCATATGTATCATATGTACCATATAATCAATCGATTTATATAAGTATATTTTATATACTTAAACAAGACAAGTCTTGTACCAACGTCTTAGCAAGTATCATATGTACCATATAATCAATCGATTGTAAATCAAATGCAATCAATCGTTTGATATTTAATATACTTTAAACTTTATATATATTTAACAAGACAAGTCTTGTACCAACGTCTTAGCAAGTATCAATTAATATTCAATCAAATGCCACCTCTTATCATATGTATCATATGTACTATATGCACCATATAATCAATCGATTTATATAAGTATATTTTATATACTTTAACAAGACAAGTCTTGTACCAACGTCTTATTATAATATCGTTTGATATTAAACTTTATATATATTTATATATATATTTAACAAGACAAGTCTATTAAGTATCAATTAAATGTATTGAATGCCGACGGCATTATATTCAATCAAGTACCTTGTATTGAATTGTATTATATGTATAACCAGACTCTTGTATAAGACATACATGCAATCGATCGATTGTAATTAATATTCAATCAATTAATATTCAATCAAATGCCATATGTACAGACCATATAATCAATCGTTTGATATTCAAACTTTCATCAAATCGATTTGATATTTATAAGTATATTTAATATACTTTAAACTTTATATATATTTAACAAGACAAGTCTTGTATGTACCACGTATCATATGTACAGACCATATGTACAGACCATATAATCAATCGATTGTAAATCAAATGCAATCAATCGTTTGATATTTATAAGTATATTTAATATACTTTAAACTTTATATATATTTAACAAGACAAGTCTTGTATGTACCACGTATCATATGTACAGACCATATGTACAGACCATATAATCAATCGATTGTAAATCAAATGCAATCAATCGTTTGATATTTAATATACTTTAAACTTTATATATATTTAACAAGACAAGTCTTGTATGTACCATAATGTAAATGCCGACGGCTTATATTCCATCAATTAAATGTATTGAATGCCGACGGCATTATATTCAATCAAGTACCTTGTATTGAATTGTATTATATGTATAACCAGACCATATCGTTTGATATTAAACTTTATATATATTTATATATATATTTAACAAGACAAGTCTTGTATGTACCACGTATCATATGTATCATATGTAACAGACCATATAATCAATCGATTGTAAATCAAATGCAATCAATCGTTTGATATTAAACTTTATATATATTTATATATATATTTAACAAGACAAGTCTTGTACCAACGTCTTATTATAATATCGTTTGATATTAAACTTTATATATATTTATATATATATTTAACAAGACAAGTCTTGTACCAACGTCTTATTATAATATCGTTTGATATTAAACTTTATATATATTTATATATATATTTAACAAGACAAGTCTTGTACCAACGTCTTAGCAATCAATCGATTGTATTATATGTATTTACCAGCTTAGTTTTGTATCATATGTATCATATGTATCATATGTACCATATAATCAATCGATTGATATAAGTATATTTAATATACTTTAAACTTTATTTCTTCATTTATTTAACCAACGTCTTAGCAATCAATCGATTGTAAATCAAATGCAATCAATCGTTTGATATTTATAAGTATATTTAATATACTTTAAACTTTATTTCTTCATTTATTTAACCAACGTCTTAGCAATCAATCGATTGTAAATCAAATGCAATCAATCGTTTGATATTTATAAGTATATTTAATATACTTTAAACTTTATATATATTTAACAAGACAAGTCTTGTACCAACGTCTTAGCAATCAATCGATTGAATCATACCAGCTTAGTTTTGTATGTACCATATAATCAATCGATTGATATAAGTATATTTAATATACTTTAAACTTTATTTCTTCATTTATTTAACAAGACAAGTCTTGTACCAACGTCTTAGCAATCAATCGATTGAATCATATGTATGTACCAGCTTAGTTTTGTATGTACCATATAATCAATCGATTGATATAAGTATATTTAATATACTTTAAACTTTATTTCTTCATTTATTTAACAAGACAAGTCTTGTACCAACGTCTTATATAAGTATATTTAATATACTTTAAACTTTATTTCTTCATTTATTTAACCAACGTCTTAGCAATCAATCGATTGTAAATCAAATGCAATCAATCGTTTGATATTTATAAGTATATTTTATATACTTTATACTTTAAACTTTATTTCTTCATTTATTTAACAAGACAAGTCTTGTACCAACGTCTTAGCAATCAATCGATTGTATTATATGTATCATATGTATGTACCAGATTAGTATTGTATCATATGTATCATATGTACCATATAATCAATCGATTTATATAAGTATATTTTATATACTTAAACAAGACAAGTCTTGTACCAACGTCTTAGCAAGTATCATATGTACCATATAATCAATCGATTGTAAATCAAATGCAATCAATCGTTTGATATTTAATATACTTTAAACTTTATATATATTTAACAAGACAAGTCTTGTACCAACGTCTTAGCAAGTATCAATTAATATTCAATCAAATGCCACCTCTTATCATATGTATCATATGTACTATATGCACCATATAATCAATCGATTTATATAAGTATATTTTATATACTTTAACAAGACAAGTCTTGTACCAACGTCTTATTATAATATCGTTTGATATTAAACTTTATATATATTTATATATATATTTAACAAGACAAGTCTATTAAGTATCAATTAAATGTATTGAATGCCGACGGCATTATATTCAATCAAGTACCTTGTATTGAATTGTATTATATGTATAACCAGACTCTTGTATAAGACATACATGCAATCGATCGATTGTAATTAATATTCAATCAATTAATATTCAATCAAATGCCATATGTACAGACCATATAATCAATCGTTTGATATTCAAACTTTCATCAAATCGATTTGATATTTATAAGTATATTTAATATACTTTAAACTTTATATATATTTAACAAGACAAGTCTTGTATGTACCACGTATCATATGTACAGACCATATGTACAGACCATATAATCAATCGATTGTAAATCAAATGCAATCAATCGTTTGATATTTATAAGTATATTTAATATACTTTAAACTTTATATATATTTAACAAGACAAGTCTTGTATGTACCACGTATCATATGTACAGACCATATGTACAGACCATATAATCAATCGATTGTAAATCAAATGCAATCAATCGTTTGATATTTAATATACTTTAAACTTTATATATATTTAACAAGACAAGTCTTGTATGTACCATAATGTAAATGCCGACGGCTTATATTCCATCAATTAAATGTATTGAATGCCGACGGCATTATATTCAATCAAGTACCTTGTATTGAATTGTATTATATGTATAACCAGACCATATCGTTTGATATTAAACTTTATATATATTTATATATATATTTAACAAGACAAGTCTTGTATGTACCACGTATCATATGTATCATATGTAACAGACCATATAATCAATCGATTGTAAATCAAATGCAATCAATCGTTTGATATTAAACTTTATATATATTTATATATATATTTAACAAGACAAGTCTTGTACCAACGTCTTATTATAATATCGTTTGATATTAAACTTTATATATATTTATATATATATTTAACAAGACAAGTCTTGTACCAACGTCTTATTATAATATCGTTTGATATTAAACTTTATATATATTTATATATATATTTAACAAGACAAGTCTTGTACCAACGTCTTAGCAATCAATCGATTGTATTATATGTATTTACCAGCTTAGTTTTGTATCATATGTATCATATGTATCATATGTACCATATAATCAATCGATTGATATAAGTATATTTAATATACTTTAAACTTTATTTCTTCATTTATTTAACCAACGTCTTAGCAATCAATCGATTGTAAATCAAATGCAATCAATCGTTTGATATTTATAAGTATATTTAATATACTTTAAACTTTATTTCTTCATTTATTTAACCAACGTCTTAGCAATCAATCGATTGTAAATCAAATGCAATCAATCGTTTGATATTTATAAGTATATTTAATATACTTTAAACTTTATATATATTTAACAAGACAAGTCTTGTACCAACGTCTTAGCAATCAATCGATTGAATCATACCAGCTTAGTTTTGTATGTACCATATAATCAATCGATTGATATAAGTATATTTAATATACTTTAAACTTTATTTCTTCATTTATTTAACAAGACAAGTCTTGTACCAACGTCTTAGCAATCAATCGTTTGATATTCAAACTTTCATATAAACTTTATTTCTTCATTTATTTAACAAGACAAGTCTTGTACCAACGTCTTAACAAACTTTCATATAAACTTTATTTCTTCATTTATTTAACAAGACAAGTCTTGTACCAACGTCTTATATAAGTATATTTAATATACTTTAAACTTTATATATATTTAACAAGACAAGTCTTGTATGTACCACGTATCATATGTACAGACCATATGTACAGACCATATAATCAATCGATTGTAAATCAAATGCAATCAATCGTTTGATATTTAATATACTTTAAACTTTATATATATTTAACAAGACAAGTCTTGTACCAACGTCTTAGCAAGTATCATATGTATCATATGTACCATATAATCAATCGATTGTAAATCAAATGCAATCAATCGTTTGATATTAAACTTTATATATATTTATATATATATTTAACAAGACAAGTCTTGTACCAACGTCTTAGCAAGTATCATATGTATCATATGTACCATATAATCAATCGATTGTAAATCAAATGCAATCAATCGTTTGATATTAAACTTTATATATATTTAACAAGACTAGTCTTGTATGTACCACGTTTCATATGTATCATATGTACTATATGCACCTTAGCAATCAATCGATTGCATTATATTCAATCAAGTACCAGCTTCTTGTATTGAATTGTATTATATGTATAACCAGACTCTTGTATAAGACATCAATTAATATTCAATCAATTAATATTCAATCAAATGCCATATGTACAGACCATATAATCAATCGTTTGATATTCAAACTTTCATCAAATCGATTTGATATTTATAAGTATATTTAATATACTTTAAACTTTATTTCTTCATTTATTTAACCAACGTCTTAGCAATCAATCGATTGTAAATCAAATGCAATCAATCGTTTGATATTAAACTTTATATATATTTATATATATATTTAACAAGACAAGTCTTGTATCATATGTTATATATGTACAGACCATATAATGTATACAAGCTAGACTCTTGTATCAATCAAGTACCTTGTATTGAATTGTATTATATGTATAACCAGACCATATCGTTTGATATTAAACTTTATATATATTTATATATATATTTAACAAGACAAGTCTTGTATGTACCATAATGTAAATGCCGACGGCTTATATTCCATCAATTAAATGTATTGAATGCCGACGGCATTATATTCAATCAAGTACCTTGTATTGAATTGTATTATATGTATAACCAGACCATATCGTTTGATATTAAACTTTATATATATTTATATATATATTTAACAAGACAAGTCTTGTACCAACGTCTTATTATAATATCGTTTGATATTAAACTTTATATATATTTATATATATATTTAACAAGACAAGTCTTGTATGTACCACGTATAATATGTATCATATGTAACAGACCATATAATCAATCGATTGTAAATCAAATGCAATCAATCGTTTGATATTAAACTTTATATATATTTATATATATATTTAACAAGACAAGTCTTGTACCAACGTCTTAGCAATCAATCGATTGATATAAGTATATTTAATATACTTTATACTTTAAACTTTATTTCTTCATTTATTTAACAAGACAAGTCTTGTACCAACGTCTTAGCAAGTATCATATGTATAATATGTATCATATGTACCATATAATCAATCGATTGTAAATCAAATGCAATCAATCGTTTGATATTAAACTTTATATATATTTATATATATATTTAACAAGACAAGTCTTGTACCAACGTCTTATATAAGTATATTTAATATACTTTAAACTTTATTTCTTCATTTATTTAACAAGACAAGTCTTGTACCAACGTCTTATATAAGTATATTTAATATACTTTAAACTTTATATATATTTAACAAGACAAGTCTTGTATGTACCACGTATCATATGTACAGACCATATAATAATCAATCGATTGTAAATCAAATGCAATCAATCGTTTGATATTAAACTTTATATATATTTAACAAGACAAGTCTTGTATGTACCATAATGTAAATGCCGACGGCATTATATTCAATCAAGTACCTTGTATTGAATTGTATTATATGTATAACCAGACTCTTGTATAAGACATACATGCAATCGATCGATTGTAATTAATATTCAATCAATTAATATTCAATCAAATGCCACCTCTTATCATATGTATCATATGTACTATATGCACCATATAATCAATCGATTTATATAAGTATATTTAATATACTTTATACTTTAAACTTTATTTCTTCATTTATTTAACAAGACAAGTCTTGTACCAACGTCTTAGCAATCAATCGATTGAATCATACCAGCTTAGTTTTGTATGTACCATATAATCAATCGATTGATATAAGTATATTTAATATACTTTAAACTTTATATATATTTAACAAGACAAGTCTTGTACCAACGTCTTAGCAAGTATCATATGTATCATATGTACCATATAATCAATCGATTGTAAATTAAATGCAATCAATCGTTTGATATTAAACTTTATATATATTTATATATATATTTAACAAGATAAGTCTTGTACCAACGTCTTAGCAAGTATCATATGTATCATATGTATCATATGTACCATATAATCAATCGATTGTAAATCAAATGCAATCAATCGTTTGATATTTAATATACTTTAAACTTTATATATATTTAACAAGACAAGTCTTGTACCAACGTCTTAGCAATCAATCGATTGAATCATACCAGCTTAGTTTTGTATGTACCATATAATCAATCGATTGATATAAGTATATTTAATATACTTTAAACTTTATTTCTTCATTTATTTAACAAGACAAGTCTTGTACCAACGTCTTATATAAGTATATTTAATATACTTTAAACTTTATTTCTTCATTTATTTAACCAACGTCTTAGCAATCAATCGATTGTAAATCAAATGCAATCAATCGTTTGATATTTAATATACTTTAAACTTTATATATATTTAACAAGACAAGTCTTGTACCAACGTCTTAGCAATCAATCGATTGAATCATACCAGCTTAGTTTTGTATGTACCATATAATCAATCGATTGATATAAGTATATTTAATATACTTTAAACTTTATTTCTTTATTTATTTAACAAGACAAGTCTTGTACCAACGTCTTATTATAATATCGTTTGATATTAAACTTTATATATATTTATATATATATTTAACAAGACAAGTCTTGTACCAACGTCTTAACAAACTTTCATATAAACTTTATTTCTTCATTTATTTAACAAGACAAGTCTTGTACCAACGTCTTATATAAGTATATTTAATATACTTTAAACTTTATTTCTTCATTTATTTAACAAGACAAGTCTTGTACCAACGTCTTATTATAATATCGTTTGATATTAAACTTTATATATATTTATATATATATTTAACAAGACAAGTCTTGTACCAACGTCTTATTATAATATCGTTTGATATTAAACTTTATATATATTTATATATATATTTAACAAGACAAGTCTTGTACCAACGTCTTAGCAAGTATCATATGTATCATATGTACCATATAATCAATCGATTGTAAATCAAATGCAATCAATCGTTTGATATTTAATATACTTTAAACTTTATATATATTTAACAAGACAAGTCTTGTATGTACCACGTATCATATGTACAGACCATATGTACAGACCATATAATCAATCGATTTGTAAATCAAATGCAATCAATCGTTTGATATTAAACTTTATATATATTTATATATATATTTAACAAGACAAGTCTTGTATGTACCATAATGTAAATGCCGACGGCTTATATACCTTGTATTGAATTGTATTATATGTATAACCAGACTCTTGTATAAGACATACATGCAATCGATCGATTGTAATTAATATTCAATCAATTAATATTCAATCAAATGCCACCTCTTATCATATGTATCATATTTACTATATGCACCATATAATCAATCGATTTATATAAGTATATTTAATATACTTTATACTTTAAACTTTATTTCTTCATTTATTTAACAAGACAAGTCTTGTACCAACGTCTTAGCAAGTATCATATGTATCATATGTATCATATGTACCATATAATCAATCGATTGTAAATCAAATGCAATCAATCGTTTGATATTAAACTTTATATATATTTATATATATATATATATTTAACAAGACAAGTCTTGTATGTACCATAATGTAAATGCCGACGGCTTATATTCCATCAATTAAATGTATTGAATGCCGACGGCATTATATTCAATCAAGTACCTTGTATTGAATTGTATTATATGTATAACCAGACCATATCGTTTGATATTTATAAGTATATTTAATATACTTTAAACTTTATATATATTTAACAAGACAAGTCTTGTACCAACGTCTTATATAAGTATATTTAATATACTTTAAACTTTATATATATTTAACAAGACAAGTCTTGTATGTACCATAATGTAAATGCCGACGGCTTATATTCAATCAATTAAATGTATTGAATGCCGACGGCATTATATTCAATCAAGTACCTTGTATTGAATTGTATTATATGTATAACCAGACTCTTGTATAAGACATCAATTAATATTCAATCAAATGCCACCTCATCATATGTACTATATGCACCTTAGCAATCAATCGATTGTAAATCAAATGCAATCAATCGTTTGATATTTATAAGTATATTTAATATACTTTAAACTTTATATATATTTATATATATATTTAACAAGACAAGTCTTGTACCAACGTCTTATATAAGTATATTTAATATACTTTAAACTTTATATATATTTAACAAGACAAGTCTTGTACCAACGTCTTATTATAATATCGTTTGATATTAAACTTTATATATATTTATATATATATTTAACAAGACAAGTCTTGTACCAACGTCTTAGCAATCAATCGATTGAATCATACCAGCTTAGTTTTGTATGTACCATATAATCAATCGATTGATATAAGTATATTTAATATACTTTATACTTTAAACTTTATTTCTTCATTTATTTAACCAACGTCTTAGCAATCAATCGATTGTAAATCAAATGCAATCAATCGTTTGATATTTATAAGTATATTTTATATACTTTATACTTTAAACTTTATTTCTTCATTTATTTAACAAGACAAGTCTTGTACCAACGTCTTACCAGCTTAGTAATGTATCATATGTATCATATGTACCATATAATCAATCGATTGTAAATCAAATGCAATCAATCGTTTGATATTTATAAGTATATTTAATATACTTTAAACTTTATATATATTTAACAAGACAAGTCTTGTACCAACGTCTTATATAAGTATATTTAATATACTTTAAACTTTATTTCTTCATTTATTTAACAAGACAAGTCTTGTACCAACGTCTTATATAAGTATATTTAATATACTTTAAACTTTATATATATTTAACAAGACAAGTCTTGTACCAAC
The DNA here is from genome assembly GCA_963082725.1 of Pedicia rivosa. Taxonomy (NCBI): domain Eukaryota; kingdom Metazoa; phylum Arthropoda; class Insecta; order Diptera; family Pediciidae; genus Pedicia; species Pedicia rivosa. Next base: position 91,283 of record CAUJBA010000376.1, on the reverse strand, counting down.
GTCTTATATAAGTATATTTAATATACTTTAAACTTTATTTCTTCATTTATTTAACAAGACAAGTCTTGTACCAACGTCTTAACAATCAATCGATTGTATTATATGTATTTACCAGCTTAGTTTTGTATCATATGTATCATATGTATCATATGTACCATATAATCAATCGATTGTAAATCAAATGCAATCAATCGTTTGATATTTATAAGTATATTTAATATACTTTAAACTTTATATATATTTAACAAGACAAGTCTTGTACCAACGTCTTATATAAGTATATTTAATATACTTTAAACTTTATTTCTTCATTTATTTAACCAACGTCTTAGCAATCAATCGATTGTAAATCAAATGCAATCAATCGTTTGATATTTATAAGTATATTTAATATACTTTAAACTTTATTTCTTCATTTATTTAACAAGACAAGTCTTGTACCAACGTCTTAACAAACTTTCATATAAACTTTATTTCTTCATTTATTTAACAAGACAAGTCTTGTACCAACGTCTTATTATAATATCGTTTGATATTAAACTTTATATATATTTATATATATATTTAACAAGACAAGTCTTGTATGTACCACGTATCATATGTACAGACCATATGTACAGACCATATAATCAATCGATTGTAAATCAAATGCAATCAATCGTTTGATATTTATATAAACTTTATTTCTTCATTTATTTAACAAGACAAGTCTTGTACCAACGTCTTATTATAATATCGTTTGATATTAAACTTTATATATATTTATATATATATTTAACAAGACAAGTCTTGTACCAACGTCTTAACAAACTTTCATATAAACTTTATTTCTTCATTTATTTAACAAGACAAGTCTTGTACCAACGTCTTATATAAGTATATTTAATATACTTTAAACTTTATATATATTTAACAAGACAAGTCTTGTACCAACGTCTTACCAGCTTAGTAATGTATCATATGTATCATATGTACCATATAATCAATCGATTGTAAATCAAATGCAATCAATCGTTTGATATTTATAAGTATATTTAATATACTTTAAACTTTATATATATTTAACAAGACAAGTCTTGTACCAACGTCTTAGCAATCAATCGATTGAATCATACCAGCTTAGTTTTGTATGTACCATATAATCAATCGATTGATATAAGTATATTTAATATACTTTAAACTTTATATATATTTAACAAGACAAGTCTTGTATGTACCACGTATCATATGTACAGACCATATGTACAGACCATATAATCAATCGATTGTAAATCAAATGCAATCAATCGTTTGATATTTAATATACTTTAAACTTTATATATATTTAACAAGACAAGTCTTGTACCAACGTCTTAGCAAGTATCATATGTATCATATGTACGATTGTAAATCAAATGCAATCAATCGTTTGATATTAAACTTTATATATATTTATATATATATTTAACAAGACAAGTCTTGTATGTACCATAATGTAAATGCCGACGGCTTATATTCCATCAATTAAATGTATTGAATGCCGACGGCATTATATTCAATCAAGTACCTTGTATTGAATTGTATTATATGTATAACCAGACCATATCGTTTGATATTTATAAGTATATTTAATATACTTTAAACTTTATATATATTTAACAAGACAAGTCTTGTACCAACGTCTTATATAAGTATATTTAATATACTTTAAACTTTATATATATTTAACAAGACAAGTCTTGTATGTACCATAATGTAAATGCCGACGGCTTATATTCAATCAATTAAATGTATTGAATGCCGACGGCATTATATTCAATCAAGTACCTTGTATTGAATTGTATTATATGTATAACCAGACTCTTGTATAAGACATCAATTAATATTCAATCAAATGCCACCTCATCATATGTACTATATGCACCTTAGCAATCAATCGATTGTAAATCAAATGCAATCAATCGTTTGATATTTATAAGTATATTTAATATACTTTAAACTTTATATATATTTATATATATATTTAACAAGACAAGTCTTGTACCAACGTCTTATATAAGTATATTTAATATACTTTAAACTTTATATATATTTAACAAGACAAGTCTTGTACCAACGTCTTATTATAATATCGTTTGATATTAAACTTTATATATATTTATATATATATTTAACAAGACAAGTCTTGTACCAACGTCTTAGCAATCAATCGATTGAATCATACCAGCTTAGTTTTGTATGTACCATATAATCAATCGATTGATATAAGTATATTTAATATACTTTATACTTTAAACTTTATTTCTTCATTTATTTAACCAACGTCTTAGCAATCAATCGATTGTAAATCAAATGCAATCAATCGTTTGATATTTATAAGTATATTTTATATACTTTATACTTTAAACTTTATTTCTTCATTTATTTAACAAGACAAGTCTTGTACCAACGTCTTACCAGCTTAGTAATGTATCATATGTATCATATGTACCATATAATCAATCGATTGTAAATCAAATGCAATCAATCGTTTGATATTTATAAGTATATTTAATATACTTTAAACTTTATATATATTTAACAAGACAAGTCTTGTACCAACGTCTTAGCAATCAATCGATTGAATCATACCAGCTTAGTTTTGTATGTACCATATAATCAATCGATTGATATAAGTATATTTAATATACTTTAAACTTTATATATATTTAACAAGACAAGTCTTGTACCAACGTCTTATATAAGTATATTTAATATACTTTAAACTTTATATATATTTAACAAGACAAGTCTTGTACCAACGTCTTATATAAGTATATTTAATATACTTTAAACTTTATATATATTTAACAAGACAAGTCTTGTACCAACGTCTTATTATAATATCGTTTGATATTAAACTTTATATATATTTATATATATATTTAACAAGACAAGTCTTGTATGTACCACGTATCATATGTACAGACCATATGTACAGACCATATGTACAGACCATATAATCAATCGATTGTAAATCAAATGCAATCAATCGTTTGATATTTAATATACTTTAAACTTTATATATATTTAACAAGACAAGTCTTGTACCAACGTCTTAGCAAGTATCATATGTATCATATGTACCATATAATCAATCGATTGTAAATCAAATGCAATCAATCGTTTGATATTAAACTTTATATATATTTATATATATATTTAACAAGACAAGTCTTGTATGTACCACGTATCATATGTACAGACCATATGTACAGACCATATAATCAATCGATTGTAAATCAAATGCAATCAATCGTTTGATATTAAACTTTATATATATTTATATATATATTTAACAAGATAAGTCTTGTACCAACGTCTTAGCAAGTATCATATGTATCATATGTATCATATGTACCATATAATCAATCGATTGTAAATCAAATGCAATCAATCGTTTGATATTTAATATACTTTAAACTTTATATATATTTAACAAGACAAGTCTTGTACCAACGTCTTAGCAAGTATCAATTAATATTCAATCAAATGCCACCTCTTATCATATGTATCATATGTACTATATGCACCATATAATCAATCGATTTATATAAGTATATTTTATATACTTTAACAAGACAAGTCTTGTACCAACGTCTTATTATAATATCGTTTGATATTAAACTTTATATATATTTATATATATATTTAACAAGACAAGTCTATTAAGTATCAATTAAATGTATTGAATGCCGACGGCATTATATTCAATCAAGTACCTTGTATTGAATTGTATTATATGTATAACCAGACTCTTGTATAAGACATACATGCAATCGATCGATTGTAATTAATATTCAATCAATTAATATTCAATCAAATGCCATATGTACAGACCATATAATCAATCGTTTGATATTCAAACTTTCATCAAATCGATTTGATATTTATAAGTATATTTAATATACTTTAAACTTTATATATATTTAACAAGACAAGTCTTGTATGTACCACGTATCATATGTACAGACCATATGTACAGACCATATAATCAATCGATTGTAAATCAAATGCAATCAATCGTTTGATATTTATAAGTATATTTAATATACTTTAAACTTTATATATATTTAACAAGACAAGTCTTGTATGTACCACGTATCATATGTACAGACCATATGTACAGACCATATAATCAATCGATTGTAAATCAAATGCAATCAATCGTTTGATATTTAATATACTTTAAACTTTATATATATTTAACAAGACAAGTCTTGTATGTACCATAATGTAAATGCCGACGGCTTATATTCCATCAATTAAATGTATTGAATGCCGACGGCATTATATTCAATCAAGTACCTTGTATTGAATTGTATTATATGTATAACCAGACCATATCGTTTGATATTAAACTTTATATATATTTATATATATATTTAACAAGACAAGTCTTGTATGTACCACGTATCATATGTATCATATGTAACAGACCATATAATCAATCGATTGTAAATCAAATGCAATCAATCGTTTGATATTAAACTTTATATATATTTATATATATATTTAACAAGACAAGTCTTGTACCAACGTCTTATTATAATATCGTTTGATATTAAACTTTATATATATTTATATATATATTTAACAAGACAAGTCTTGTACCAACGTCTTATTATAATATCGTTTGATATTAAACTTTATATATATTTATATATATATTTAACAAGACAAGTCTTGTACCAACGTCTTAGCAATCAATCGATTGTATTATATGTATTTACCAGCTTAGTTTTGTATCATATGTATCATATGTATCATATGTACCATATAATCAATCGATTGATATAAGTATATTTAATATACTTTAAACTTTATTTCTTCATTTATTTAACCAACGTCTTAGCAATCAATCGATTGTAAATCAAATGCAATCAATCGTTTGATATTTATAAGTATATTTAATATACTTTAAACTTTATTTCTTCATTTATTTAACCAACGTCTTAGCAATCAATCGATTGTAAATCAAATGCAATCAATCGTTTGATATTTATAAGTATATTTAATATACTTTAAACTTTATATATATTTAACAAGACAAGTCTTGTACCAACGTCTTAGCAATCAATCGATTGAATCATACCAGCTTAGTTTTGTATGTACCATATAATCAATCGATTGATATAAGTATATTTAATATACTTTAAACTTTATTTCTTCATTTATTTAACAAGACAAGTCTTGTACCAACGTCTTAGCAATCAATCGTTTGATATTCAAACTTTCATATAAACTTTATTTCTTCATTTATTTAACAAGACAAGTCTTGTACCAACGTCTTAACAAACTTTCATATAAACTTTATTTCTTCATTTATTTAACAAGACAAGTCTTGTACCAACGTCTTATATAAGTATATTTAATATACTTTAAACTTTATATATATTTAACAAGACAAGTCTTGTATGTACCACGTATCATATGTACAGACCATATGTACAGACCATATAATCAATCGATTGTAAATCAAATGCAATCAATCGTTTGATATTTAATATACTTTAAACTTTATATATATTTAACAAGACAAGTCTTGTACCAACGTCTTAGCAAGTATCATATGTATCATATGTACCATATAATCAATCGATTGTAAATCAAATGCAATCAATCGTTTGATATTAAACTTTATATATATTTATATATATATTTAACAAGACAAGTCTTGTACCAACGTCTTAGCAAGTATCATATGTATCATATGTACCATATAATCAATCGATTGTAAATCAAATGCAATCAATCGTTTGATATTAAACTTTATATATATTTAACAAGACTAGTCTTGTATGTACCACGTTTCATATGTATCATATGTACTATATGCACCTTAGCAATCAATCGATTGCATTATATTCAATCAAGTACCAGCTTCTTGTATTGAATTGTATTATATGTATAACCAGACTCTTGTATAAGACATCAATTAATATTCAATCAATTAATATTCAATCAAATGCCATATGTACAGACCATATAATCAATCGTTTGATATTCAAACTTTCATCAAATCGATTTGATATTTATAAGTATATTTAATATACTTTAAACTTTATTTCTTCATTTATTTAACCAACGTCTTAGCAATCAATCGATTGTAAATCAAATGCAATCAATCGTTTGATATTAAACTTTATATATATTTATATATATATTTAACAAGACAAGTCTTGTATCATATGTTATATATGTACAGACCATATAATGTATACAAGCTAGACTCTTGTATCAATCAAGTACCTTGTATTGAATTGTATTATATGTATAACCAGACCATATCGTTTGATATTAAACTTTATATATATTTATATATATATTTAACAAGACAAGTCTTGTATGTACCATAATGTAAATGCCGACGGCTTATATTCCATCAATTAAATGTATTGAATGCCGACGGCATTATATTCAATCAAGTACCTTGTATTGAATTGTATTATATGTATAACCAGACCATATCGTTTGATATTAAACTTTATATATATTTATATATATATTTAACAAGACAAGTCTTGTACCAACGTCTTATTATAATATCGTTTGATATTAAACTTTATATATATTTATATATATATTTAACAAGACAAGTCTTGTATGTACCACGTATAATATGTATCATATGTAACAGACCATATAATCAATCGATTGTAAATCAAATGCAATCAATCGTTTGATATTAAACTTTATATATATTTATATATATATTTAACAAGACAAGTCTTGTACCAACGTCTTAGCAATCAATCGATTGATATAAGTATATTTAATATACTTTATACTTTAAACTTTATTTCTTCATTTATTTAACAAGACAAGTCTTGTACCAACGTCTTAGCAAGTATCATATGTATAATATGTATCATATGTACCATATAATCAATCGATTGTAAATCAAATGCAATCAATCGTTTGATATTAAACTTTATATATATTTATATATATATTTAACAAGACAAGTCTTGTACCAACGTCTTATATAAGTATATTTAATATACTTTAAACTTTATTTCTTCATTTATTTAACAAGACAAGTCTTGTACCAACGTCTTATATAAGTATATTTAATATACTTTAAACTTTATATATATTTAACAAGACAAGTCTTGTATGTACCACGTATCATATGTACAGACCATATAATAATCAATCGATTGTAAATCAAATGCAATCAATCGTTTGATATTAAACTTTATATATATTTAACAAGACAAGTCTTGTATGTACCATAATGTAAATGCCGACGGCATTATATTCAATCAAGTACCTTGTATTGAATTGTATTATATGTATAACCAGACTCTTGTATAAGACATACATGCAATCGATCGATTGTAATTAATATTCAATCAATTAATATTCAATCAAATGCCACCTCTTATCATATGTATCATATGTACTATATGCACCATATAATCAATCGATTTATATAAGTATATTTAATATACTTTATACTTTAAACTTTATTTCTTCATTTATTTAACAAGACAAGTCTTGTACCAACGTCTTAGCAATCAATCGATTGAATCATACCAGCTTAGTTTTGTATGTACCATATAATCAATCGATTGATATAAGTATATTTAATATACTTTAAACTTTATATATATTTAACAAGACAAGTCTTGTACCAACGTCTTAGCAAGTATCATATGTATCATATGTACCATATAATCAATCGATTGTAAATTAAATGCAATCAATCGTTTGATATTAAACTTTATATATATTTATATATATATTTAACAAGATAAGTCTTGTACCAACGTCTTAGCAAGTATCATATGTATCATATGTATCATATGTACCATATAATCAATCGATTGTAAATCAAATGCAATCAATCGTTTGATATTTAATATACTTTAAACTTTATATATATTTAACAAGACAAGTCTTGTACCAACGTCTTAGCAATCAATCGATTGAATCATACCAGCTTAGTTTTGTATGTACCATATAATCAATCGATTGATATAAGTATATTTAATATACTTTAAACTTTATTTCTTCATTTATTTAACAAGACAAGTCTTGTACCAACGTCTTATATAAGTATATTTAATATACTTTAAACTTTATTTCTTCATTTATTTAACCAACGTCTTAGCAATCAATCGATTGTAAATCAAATGCAATCAATCGTTTGATATTTAATATACTTTAAACTTTATATATATTTAACAAGACAAGTCTTGTACCAACGTCTTAGCAATCAATCGATTGAATCATACCAGCTTAGTTTTGTATGTACCATATAATCAATCGATTGATATAAGTATATTTAATATACTTTAAACTTTATTTCTTCATTTATTTAACAAGACAAGTCTTGTACCAACGTCTTATTATAATATCGTTTGATATTAAACTTTATATATATTTATATATATATTTAACAAGACAAGTCTTGTACCAACGTCTTAACAAACTTTCATATAAACTTTATTTCTTCATTTATTTAACAAGACAAGTCTTGTACCAACGTCTTATATAAGTATATTTAATATACTTTAAACTTTATTTCTTCATTTATTTAACAAGACAAGTCTTGTACCAACGTCTTATTATAATATCGTTTGATATTAAACTTTATATATATTTATATATATATTTAACAAGACAAGTCTTGTACCAACGTCTTATTATAATATCGTTTGATATTAAACTTTATATATATTTATATATATATTTAACAAGACAAGTCTTGTACCAACGTCTTAGCAAGTATCATATGTATCATATGTACCATATAATCAATCGATTGTAAATCAAATGCAATCAATCGTTTGATATTTAATATACTTTAAACTTTATATATATTTAACAAGACAAGTCTTGTATGTACCACGTATCATATGTACAGACCATATGTACAGACCATATAATCAATCGATTTGTAAATCAAATGCAATCAATCGTTTGATATTAAACTTTATATATATTTATATATATATTTAACAAGACAAGTCTTGTATGTACCATAATGTAAATGCCGACGGCTTATATACCTTGTATTGAATTGTATTATATGTATAACCAGACTCTTGTATAAGACATACATGCAATCGATCGATTGTAATTAATATTCAATCAATTAATATTCAATCAAATGCCACCTCTTATCATATGTATCATATTTACTATATGCACCATATAATCAATCGATTTATATAAGTATATTTAATATACTTTATACTTTAAACTTTATTTCTTCATTTATTTAACAAGACAAGTCTTGTACCAACGTCTTAGCAAGTATCATATGTATCATATGTATCATATGTACCATATAATCAATCGATTGTAAATCAAATGCAATCAATCGTTTGATATTAAACTTTATATATATTTATATATATATATATATTTAACAAGACAAGTCTTGTATGTACCATAATGTAAATGCCGACGGCTTATATTCCATCAATTAAATGTATTGAATGCCGACGGCATTATATTCAATCAAGTACCTTGTATTGAATTGTATTATATGTATAACCAGACCATATCGTTTGATATTTATAAGTATATTTAATATACTTTAAACTTTATATATATTTAACAAGACAAGTCTTGTACCAACGTCTTATATAAGTATATTTAATATACTTTAAACTTTATATATATTTAACAAGACAAGTCTTGTATGTACCATAATGTAAATGCCGACGGCTTATATTCAATCAATTAAATGTATTGAATGCCGACGGCATTATATTCAATCAAGTACCTTGTATTGAATTGTATTATATGTATAACCAGACTCTTGTATAAGACATCAATTAATATTCAATCAAATGCCACCTCATCATATGTACTATATGCACCTTAGCAATCAATCGATTGTAAATCAAATGCAATCAATCGTTTGATATTTATAAGTATATTTAATATACTTTAAACTTTATATATATTTATATATATATTTAACAAGACAAGTCTTGTACCAACGTCTTATATAAGTATATTTAATATACTTTAAACTTTATATATATTTAACAAGACAAGTCTTGTACCAACGTCTTATTATAATATCGTTTGATATTAAACTTTATATATATTTATATATATATTTAACAAGACAAGTCTTGTACCAACGTCTTAGCAATCAATCGATTGAATCATACCAGCTTAGTTTTGTATGTACCATATAATCAATCGATTGATATAAGTATATTTAATATACTTTATACTTTAAACTTTATTTCTTCATTTATTTAACCAACGTCTTAGCAATCAATCGATTGTAAATCAAATGCAATCAATCGTTTGATATTTATAAGTATATTTTATATACTTTATACTTTAAACTTTATTTCTTCATTTATTTAACAAGACAAGTCTTGTACCAACGTCTTACCAGCTTAGTAATGTATCATATGTATCATATGTACCATATAATCAATCGATTGTAAATCAAATGCAATCAATCGTTTGATATTTATAAGTATATTTAATATACTTTAAACTTTATATATATTTAACAAGACAAGTCTTGTACCAACGTCTTAGCAATCAATCGATTGAATCATACCAGCTTAGTTTTGTATGTACCATATAATCAATCGATTGATATAAGTATATTTAATATACTTTAAACTTTATATATATTTAACAAGACAAGTCTTGTATGTACCACGTATCATATGTACAGACCATATGTACAGACCATATAATCAATCGATTGTAAATCAAATGCAATCAATCGTTTGATATTTAATATACTTTAAACTTTATATATATTTAACAAGACAAGTCTTGTACCAACGTCTTAGCAAGTATCATATGTATCATATGTACGATTGTAAATCAAATGCAATCAATCGTTTGATATTAAACTTTATATATATTTATATATATATTTAACAAGACAAGTCTTGTATGTACCATAATGTAAATGCCGACGGCTTATATTCCATCAATTAAATGTATTGAATGCCGACGGCATTATATTCAATCAAGTACCTTGTATTGAATTGTATTATATGTATAACCAGACCATATCGTTTGATATTTATAAGTATATTTAATATACTTTAAACTTTATATATATTTAACAAGACAAGTCTTGTACCAACGTCTTATATAAGTATATTTAATATACTTTAAACTTTATATATATTTAACAAGACAAGTCTTGTATGTACCATAATGTAAATGCCGACGGCTTATATTCAATCAATTAAATGTATTGAATGCCGACGGCATTATATTCAATCAAGTACCTTGTATTGAATTGTATTATATGTATAACCAGACTCTTGTATAAGACATCAATTAATATTCAATCAAATGCCACCTCATCATATGTACTATATGCACCTTAGCAATCAATCGATTGTAAATCAAATGCAATCAATCGTTTGATATTTATAAGTATATTTAATATACTTTAAACTTTATATATATTTATATATATATTTAACAAGACAAGTCTTGTACCAACGTCTTATATAAGTATATTTAATATACTTTAAACTTTATATATATTTAACAAGACAAGTCTTGTACCAACGTCTTATTATAATATCGTTTGATATTAAACTTTATATATATTTATATATATATTTAACAAGACAAGTCTTGTACCAACGTCTTAGCAATCAATCGATTGAATCATACCAGCTTAGTTTTGTATGTACCATATAATCAATCGATTGATATAAGTATATTTAATATACTTTATACTTTAAACTTTATTTCTTCATTTATTTAACCAACGTCTTAGCAATCAATCGATTGTAAATCAAATGCAATCAATCGTTTGATATTTATAAGTATATTTTATATACTTTATACTTTAAACTTTATTTCTTCATTTATTTAACAAGACAAGTCTTGTACCAACGTCTTACCAGCTTAGTAATGTATCATATGTATCATATGTACCATATAATCAATCGATTGTAAATCAAATGCAATCAATCGTTTGATATTTATAAGTATATTTAATATACTTTAAACTTTATATATATTTAACAAGACAAGTCTTGTACCAACGTCTTAGCAATCAATCGATTGAATCATACCAGCTTAGTTTTGTATGTACCATATAATCAATCGATTGATATAAGTATATTTAATATACTTTAAACTTTATATATATTTAACAAGACAAGTCTTGTACCAACGTCTTATATAAGTATATTTAATATACTTTAAACTTTATATATATTTAACAAGACAAGTCTTGTACCAACGTCTTATATAAGTATATTTAATATACTTTAAACTTTATATATATTTAACAAGACAAGTCTTGTACCAACGTCTTATTATAATATCGTTTGATATTAAACTTTATATATATTTATATATATATTTAACAAGACAAGTCTTGTATGTACCACGTATCATATGTACAGACCATATGTACAGACCATATGTACAGACCATATAATCAATCGATTGTAAATCAAATGCAATCAATCGTTTGATATTTAATATACTTTAAACTTTATATATATTTAACAAGACAAGTCTTGTACCAACGTCTTAGCAAGTATCATATGTATCATATGTACCATATAATCAATCGATTGTAAATCAAATGCAATCAATCGTTTGATATTAAACTTTATATATATTTATATATATATTTAACAAGACAAGTCTTGTATGTACCACGTATCATATGTACAGACCATATGTACAGACCATATAATCAATCGATTGTAAATCAAATGCAATCAATCGTTTGATATTAAACTTTATATATATTTATATATATATTTAACAAGATAAGTCTTGTACCAACGTCTTAGCAAGTATCATATGTATCATATGTATCATATGTACCATATAATCAATCGATTGTAAATCAAATGCAATCAATCGTTTGATATTTAATATACTTTAAACTTTATATATATTTAACAAGACAAGTCTTGTACCAACGTCTTAGCAATCAATCGATTGAATCATACCAGCTTAGTTTTGTATGTACCATATAATCAATCGATTGATATAAGTATATTTAATATACTTTAAACTTTATTTCTTCATTTATTTAACAAGACAAGTCTTGTACCAACGTCTTATATAAGTATATTTAATATACTTTAAACTTTATTTCTTCATTTATTTAACCAACGTCTTAGCAATCAATCGATTGTAAATCAAATGCAATCAATCGTTTGATATTTAATATACTTTAAACTTTATATATATTTAACAAGACAAGTCTTGTACCAACGTCTTAGCAATCAATCGATTGAATCATACCAGCTTAGTTTTGTATGTACCATATAATCAATCGATTGATATAAGTATATTTAATATACTTTAAACTTTATTTCTTCATTTATTTAACAAGACAAGTCTTGTACCAACGTCTTATTATAATATCGTTTGATATTAAACTTTATATATATTTATATATATATTTAACAAGACAAGTCTTGTACCAACGTCTTAACAAACTTTCATATAAACTTTATTTCTTCATTTATTTAACAAGACAAGTCTTGTACCAACGTCTTATTATAATATCGTTTGATATTAAACTTTATATATATTTATATATATATTTAACAAGACAAGTCTTGTACCAACGTCTTATATAAGTATATTTAATATACTTTAAACTTTATATATATTTAACAAGACAAGTCTTGTATGTACCATAATGTAAATGCCGACGGCATTATATTCAATCAAGTACCTTGTATTGAATTGTATTATATGTATAACCAGACTCTTGTATAAGACATACATGCAATCGATCGATTGTAATTAATATTCAATCAATTAATATTCAATCAAATGCCACCTCTTATCATATGTATCATATGTACTATATGCACCATATAATCAATCGATTTATATAAGTATATTTAATATACTTTATACTTTAAACTTTATTTCTTCATTTATTTAACAAGACAAGTCTTGTACCAACGTCTTAGCAATCAATCGATTGAATCATACCAGCTTAGTTTTGTATGTACCATATAATCAATCGATTGATATAAGTATATTTAATATACTTTAAACTTTATATATATTTAACAAGACAAGTCTTGTATGTACCACGTATCATATGTACAGACCATATGTACAGACCATATAATCAATCGATTGTAAATCAAATGCAATCAATCGTTTGATATTTAATATACTTTAAACTTTATATATATTTAACAAGACAAGTCTTGTACCAACGTCTTAGCAAGTATCATATGTATCATATGTACGATTGTAAATCAAATGCAATCAATCGTTTGATATTAAACTTTATATATATTTATATATATATTTAACAAGACAAGTCTTGTATGTACCATAATGTAAATGCCGACGGCTTATATTCCATCAATTAAATGTATTGAATGCCGACGGCATTATATTCAATCAAGTACCTTGTATTGAATTGTATTATATGTATAACCAGACCATATCGTTTGATATTTATAAGTATATTTAATATACTTTAAACTTTATATATATTTAACAAGACAAGTCTTGTACCAACGTCTTATATAAGTATATTTAATATACTTTAAACTTTATATATATTTAACAAGACAAGTCTTGTATGTACCATAATGTAAATGCCGACGGCTTATATTCAATCAATTAAATGTATTGAATGCCGACGGCATTATATTCAATCAAGTACCTTGTATTGAATTGTATTATATGTATAACCAGACTCTTGTATAAGACATCAATTAATATTCAATCAAATGCCACCTCATCATATGTACTATATGCACCTTAGCAATCAATCGATTGTAAATCAAATGCAATCAATCGTTTGATATTTATAAGTATATTTAATATACTTTAAACTTTATATATATTTATATATATATTTAACAAGACAAGTCTTGTACCAACGTCTTATATAAGTATATTTAATATACTTTAAACTTTATATATATTTAACAAGACAAGTCTTGTACCAACGTCTTATTATAATATCGTTTGATATTAAACTTTATATATATTTATATATATATTTAACAAGACAAGTCTTGTACCAACGTCTTAGCAATCAATCGATTGAATCATACCAGCTTAGTTTTGTATGTACCATATAATCAATCGATTGATATAAGTATATTTAATATACTTTATACTTTAAACTTTATTTCTTCATTTATTTAACCAACGTCTTAGCAATCAATCGATTGTAAATCAAATGCAATCAATCGTTTGATATTTATAAGTATATTTTATATACTTTATACTTTAAACTTTATTTCTTCATTTATTTAACAAGACAAGTCTTGTACCAACGTCTTACCAGCTTAGTAATGTATCATATGTATCATATGTACCATATAATCAATCGATTGTAAATCAAATGCAATCAATCGTTTGATATTTATAAGTATATTTAATATACTTTAAACTTTATATATATTTAACAAGACAAGTCTTGTACCAACGTCTTATATAAGTATATTTAATATACTTTAAACTTTATTTCTTCATTTATTTAACAAGACAAGTCTTGTACCAACGTCTTATATAAGTATATTTAATATACTTTAAACTTTATATATATTTAACAAGACAAGTCTTGTACCAACGTCTTAGCAAGTATCATATGTATCATATGTACCATATAATCAATCGATTGTAAATCAAATGCAATCAATCGTTTGATATTAAACTTTATATATATTTATATATATATTTAACAAGACAAGTCTTGTATGTACCACGTATCATATGTACAGACCATATGTACAGACCATATAATCAATCGATTGTAAATCAAATGCAATCAATCGTTTGATATTTAATATACTTTAAACTTTATATATATTTAACAAGACAAGTCTTGTACCAACGTCTTAGCAAGTATCATATGTATCATATGTACCATATAATCAATCGATTGTAAATCAAATGCAATCAATCGTTTGATATTTATAAGTATATTTAATATACTTTAAACTTTATATATATTTAACAAGACAAGTCTTGTATGTACCACGTATCATATGTACAGACCATATGTACAGACCATATAATCAATCGATTGTAAATCAAATGCAATCAATCGTTTGATATTTAATATACTTTAAACTTTATATATATTTAACAAGACAAGTCTTGTATGTACCATAATGTAAATGCCGACGGCTTATATTCCATCAATTAAATGTATTGAATGCCGACGGCATTATATTCAATCAAGTACCTTGTATTGAATTGTATTATATGTATAACCAGACTCTTGTATAAGACATACATGCAATCGATCGATTGTAATTAATATTCAATCAATTAATATTCAATCAAATGCCACCTCTTATCATATGTATCATATGTACTATATGCACCATATAATCAATCGATTTATATTATATTCAATCAAGTACCTTGTATTGAATTGTATAACCAGACCATATCGTTTGATATTAAACTTTATATATATTTATATATATATTTAACAAGACAAGTCTTGTACCAACGTCTTATTATAATATCGTTTGATATTAAACTTTATATATATTAATATATATATTTAACAAGACAAGTCTTGTATGTACCACGTATAATATGTATCATATGTACCATATAATTAATCGATTGTAAATCAAATGCAATCAATCGTTTGATATTAAACTTTATATATATTTATATATATATTTAACAAGACAAGTCTTGTATGTACCATAATGTAAATGCCGACGGCTTATATTCCATCAATTAAATGTATTGAATGCCGACGGCATTATATTCAATCAAGTACCTTGTATTGAATTGTATTATATGTATAACCAGACCATATCGTTTGATATTAAACTTTATATATATTTATATATATATTTAACAAGACAAGTCTTGTACCAACGTCTTATTATAATATCGTTTGATATTAAACTTTATATATATTTATATATATATTTAACAAGACAAGTCTTGTACCAACGTCTTAGCAAGTATCATATGTACCATATAATCAATCGATTGTAAATCAAATGCAATCAATCGTTTGATTTTCATATAAACTTTATTTCTTCATTTATTTAACAAGACAAGTCTTGTACCAACGTCTTATATAAGTATATTTAATATACTTTAAACTTTATATATATTTAACAAGACAAGTCTTGTACCAACGTCTTAGCAATCAATCGATTGAATCATACCAGCTTAGTTTTGTATGTACCATATAATCAATCGATTGATATAAGTATATTTAATATACTTTAAACTTTATTTCTTCATTTATTTAACAAGACAAGTCTTGTACCAACGTCTTAGCAATCAATCGATTGAATCATATGTATGTACCAGCTTAGTTTTGTATGTACCATATAATCAATCGATTGATATAAGTATATTTAATATACTTTAAACTTTATTTCTTCATTTATTTAACAAGACAAGTCTTGTACCAACGTCTTATATAAGTATATTTAATATACTTTAAACTTTATTTCTTCATTTATTTAACCAACGTCTTAGCAATCAATCGATTGTAAATCAAATGCAATCAATCGTTTGATATTTATAAGTATATTTTATATACTTTATACTTTAAACTTTATTTCTTCATTTATTTAACAAGACAAGTCTTGTACCAACGTCTTAGCAATCAATCGATTGTAAATCAAATGCAATCAATCGTTTGATATTAAACTTTATATATATTTATATATATATTTAACAAGACAAGTCTTGTATGTACCATAATGTAAATGCCGACGGCTTATATTCCATCAATTAAATGTATTGAATGCCGACGACCATATCGTTTGATATTAAACTTTATATATATTTATATATATATTTAACAAGACAAGTCTTGTACCAACGTCTTAGCAATCAATCGATTGTATTATATGTATCATATGTATGTACCAGATTAGTATTGTATCATATGTATCATATGTACCATATAATCAATCGATTTATATAAGTATATTTTATATACTTAAACAAGACAAGTCTTGTACCAACGTCTTAGCAAGTATCATATGTACCATATAATCAATCGATTGTAAATCAAATGCAATCAATCGTTTGATATTTAATATACTTTAAACTTTATATATATTTAACAAGACAAGTCTTGTACCAACGTCTTAGCAAGTATCAATTAATATTCAATCAAATGCCACCTCTTATCATATGTATCATATGTACTATATGCACCATATAATCAATCGATTTATATAAGTATATTTTATATACTTTAACAAGACAAGTCTTGTACCAACGTCTTATTATAATATCGTTTGATATTAAACTTTATATATATTTATATATATATTTAACAAGACAAGTCTTGTACCAACGTCTTAACAAACTTTCATATAAACTTTATTTCTTCATTTATTTAACAAGACAAGTCTTGTACCAACGTCTTATATAAGTATATTTAATATACTTTAAACTTTATATATATTTAACAAGACAAGTCTTGTACCAACGTCTTAGCAATCAATCGATTGAATCATACCAGCTTAGTTTTGTATGTACCATATAATCAATCGATTGATATAAGTATATTTAATATACTTTAAACTTTATATATATTTAACAAGACAAGTCTTGTATGTACCACGTATCATATGTACAGACCATATGTACAGACCATATAATCAATCGATTGTAAATCAAATGCAATCAATCGTTTGATATTTAATATACTTTAAACTTTATATATATTTAACAAGACAAGTCTTGTACCAACGTCTTAGCAAGTATCATATGTATCATATGTACGATTGTAAATCAAATGCAATCAATCGTTTGATATTAAACTTTATATATATTTATATATATATTTAACAAGACAAGTCTTGTATGTACCATAATGTAAATGCCGACGGCTTATATTCCATCAATTAAATGTATTGAATGCCGACGGCATTATATTCAATCAAGTACCTTGTATTGAATTGTATTATATGTATAACCAGACCATATCGTTTGATATTTATAAGTATATTTAATATACTTTAAACTTTATATATATTTAACAAGACAAGTCTTGTACCAACGTCTTATATAAGTATATTTAATATACTTTAAACTTTATATATATTTAACAAGACAAGTCTTGTATGTACCATAATGTAAATGCCGACGGCTTATATTCAATCAATTAAATGTATTGAATGCCGACGGCATTATATTCAATCAAGTACCTTGTATTGAATTGTATTATATGTATAACCAGACTCTTGTATAAGACATCAATTAATATTCAATCAAATGCCACCTCATCATATGTACTATATGCACCTTAGCAATCAATCGATTGTAAATCAAATGCAATCAATCGTTTGATATTTATAAGTATATTTAATATACTTTAAACTTTATATATATTTATATATATATTTAACAAGACAAGTCTTGTACCAACGTCTTATATAAGTATATTTAATATACTTTAAACTTTATATATATTTAACAAGACAAGTCTTGTACCAACGTCTTATTATAATATCGTTTGATATTAAACTTTATATATATTTATATATATATTTAACAAGACAAGTCTTGTACCAACGTCTTAGCAATCAATCGATTGAATCATACCAGCTTAGTTTTGTATGTACCATATAATCAATCGATTGATATAAGTATATTTAATATACTTTATACTTTAAACTTTATTTCTTCATTTATTTAACCAACGTCTTAGCAATCAATCGATTGTAAATCAAATGCAATCAATCGTTTGATATTTATAAGTATATTTTATATACTTTATACTTTAAACTTTATTTCTTCATTTATTTAACAAGACAAGTCTTGTACCAACGTCTTACCAGCTTAGTAATGTATCATATGTATCATATGTACCATATAATCAATCGATTGTAAATCAAATGCAATCAATCGTTTGATATTTATAAGTATATTTAATATACTTTAAACTTTATATATATTTAACAAGACAAGTCTTGTACCAACGTCTTAGCAATCAATCGATTGAATCATACCAGCTTAGTTTTGTATGTACCATATAATCAATCGATTGATATAAGTATATTTAATATACTTTAAACTTTATATATATTTAACAAGACAAGTCTTGTACCAACGTCTTATATAAGTATATTTAATATACTTTAAACTTTATATATATTTAACAAGACAAGTCTTGTACCAACGTCTTATATAAGTATATTTAATATACTTTAAACTTTATATATATTTAACAAGACAAGTCTTGTACCAACGTCTTATTATAATATCGTTTGATATTAAACTTTATATATATTTATATATATATTTAACAAGACAAGTCTTGTATGTACCACGTATCATATGTACAGACCATATGTACAGACCATATGTACAGACCATATAATCAATCGATTGTAAATCAAATGCAATCAATCGTTTGATATTTAATATACTTTAAACTTTATATATATTTAACAAGACAAGTCTTGTACCAACGTCTTAGCAAGTATCATATGTATCATATGTACCATATAATCAATCGATTGTAAATCAAATGCAATCAATCGTTTGATATTAAACTTTATATATATTTATATATATATTTAACAAGACAAGTCTTGTATGTACCACGTATCATATGTACAGACCATATGTACAGACCATATAATCAATCGATTGTAAATCAAATGCAATCAATCGTTTGATATTAAACTTTATATATATTTATATATATATTTAACAAGATAAGTCTTGTACCAACGTCTTAGCAAGTATCATATGTATCATATGTATCATATGTACCATATAATCAATCGATTGTAAATCAAATGCAATCAATCGTTTGATATTTAATATACTTTAAACTTTATATATATTTAACAAGACAAGTCTTGTACCAACGTCTTAGCAATCAATCGATTGAATCATACCAGCTTAGTTTTGTATGTACCATATAATCAATCGATTGATATAAGTATATTTAATATACTTTAAACTTTATTTCTTCATTTATTTAACAAGACAAGTCTTGTACCAACGTCTTATATAAGTATATTTAATATACTTTAAACTTTATTTCTTCATTTATTTAACCAACGTCTTAGCAATCAATCGATTGTAAATCAAATGCAATCAATCGTTTGATATTTAATATACTTTAAACTTTATATATATTTAACAAGACAAGTCTTGTACCAACGTCTTAGCAATCAATCGATTGAATCATACCAGCTTAGTTTTGTATGTACCATATAATCAATCGATTGATATAAGTATATTTAATATACTTTAAACTTTATTTCTTCATTTATTTAACAAGACAAGTCTTGTACCAACGTCTTATTATAATATCGTTTGATATTAA
>CAUJBA010000376.1:15000-65000 GCA_963082725.1 Pedicia rivosa | reverse complement strand
AATTAATATATATTACTGAATTTCTCCGTTCAGATATTTAGGTTCAACGGGTTTAACCCCTAAGCGGTTTCACGTACTATTTAACTCTCTATTCAGAGTTCTTTTCAACTTTCCCTCACGGTACTTGTTCGCTATCGGTCTCATGGTTATATTTAGCCTTAGATGGAGTTTACCACCCACTTAGTGCTGCACTATCAAGCAACACGACTCTCAGATAATGCCTACATAAGCTAATAATAGTTGCTACGGGCCTATCACCCTCTATGGGTAAATGGCCACATTCAAGTTGGACTTGAACCTATTAATAGAAGCTCATGATAATTGGCAAATCTATACACTGCATCTCCAACAAGTTAATTAAAACAAGAGGACTAAGTGCTGGGCTTCTCCCGTTTCGTTCGCCACTACTCAGGGAATCTTTGTTAATTTCTTTTCCTCCCCTTATTAATATGCTTAAATTATGGGGGTAGTCACACATGAGCTGAGGTTGTTTTATAATGTTTTGGTATTTGATCACTTTTGTTCATAAACACTTAACCATTCATTTATAAATATAAATTTAAAACGAATATTTGAATGCATAAACAATTACATTTATATTCCCTTTACATTGTTTAAATTTACATAACGTTTGAATTGTACATATAATCTTCAGCAACGATATAATATAGTCTTGCAACACGTCAACAATGAACCTATAGTGAAGAGAGATAGTATTTTAATTCAACGCAATAAAATCTATATTATCACCAAGTTTATTGATCAGAGTGCAGTCGCTCTATATGTATATGTCCATTATCGATTTATACCAATTATGAAATTTTAACCAGGATATAAAAAAGTTTATACAAACAAAGTTTACATCGCATACATTAAATTAAATAATATATAAGAATTGGCTGATCAAATACACAAAACTGAATAATTAACTTACAAGCGAAATAACTAAATGCAATTAAGCAAATGGCCTTCGAACAAGTTCGTATTAAAAACTCACAAGCGAAATAACTAAATGCAATTAAGCAAATGGCCTTCGAACAAGTTCGTTTATATTATTCAAAATTGAATGAATTAACTTACAAGCGAAATAACTAAATGCAATTAAGCAAATGGCCTTCGAACAAGTTCGTTTATTATTCAATACGGAATGAATTAACTTACAAGCGAAATAACTAAATGCAGATTAAGCAGATAGCCTTCGAACAAGTTCGTATATAAATTCCTTAATTTGTGTTTATTGGTCTTTCTTCAGAGTACGTGATAACATGTAAATAAATTTAATTATAAACAGCGGTTAACGCGAAACCCCACTAAACTAGAATCATTACTCAGAATTATTTATAATAAAACATTTCATGAAACAGTAATTTGATTTGCATGTAATTTACAACACTCAGCCATATGTAGTCCGAGCAGCACAAAGTTAATTGTACCTGACGCAAGGACTGCGATATGCGTTCGAAATGTCAATGTTCATGTGTCCTGCAGTTCACATTATAACGCGCAGTTAGCTACGTTCTTCATCGACCCATGAGCCGAGTGATCCCCCGCTTAGGGTACTTTGTTTGTTTGTTTGTTCATTAATTTTTATAAGGTTAGTTGCGAACTTTCTAGTCTTAAATTGCTTTCACTTTCATCATTTTAAAGAATATAAAACAATTACTAATTACTAACAACAAGCGCATACTGATATTGATACATTCAATTAATTTAAATTCAATAATTATATATTCTTTAATATGTGCTTTTTATTGATCGTTCTTAAGGTTGTCGTAACATTGAAATAAAGTTAATTAGTTAAAGCGGTTAACGCAGTTATAAGAAGATGTGATCAAATACACAGAACAGAATGAATTAACTCACAAGCGAAATAACTAAATGCAGATTATACAAATAGCCTTCGAACAAGTTCGTTTATACTCACAAGCGAAATAACTAAATGCAATTAAGCAAATAGCCTTCGAACAAGTTTGTATTTATTATTGAAACGGAATTAATTAACTCACAAGCGAAATAACTAAATGCAATTAAGCAAATGGCCTTCGAACAAGTCGGTATATAAATTCCTTACTTTTTGTGTTTATTGATCTCTTAAGGTTGTCGTAACATTTTAAATAAAGTTAATTATACAAAGAGGTTAACGCAGTTTTAAGAAATTTTTGATCAAACACACAAAACTGAATAATTATAACTCACGATGCGAAATAACTAAATGCAATTAAGCAGATAGCCTTCGTCCCAAGTAGAATACAAATTCTTTAATATGTGCTTATTGATCTCTTATGGTTGTCGTAACATTTTAAATAAAATTAATTATACAAAGAGGTTAACGCAGTTATAAGAAATTTTTGATCAAATACACAGAACAGAATTTTATATTCTTCGAGTGATTCAAGTTTATTATTCAAAATTGAATATGTCTACAGACAACTTTAAGGTTTGTTGCGAACTTTCTAGTCTTAAATTGCTTTCACTTTCATCATTTTAAAGAATATAAAACAATTACTAATTACTAACAACAAGCGCACACTGATATTGATACGTTCAATTAAATTAAATTCAATAATTATATATTCTTTAATATGTGCTTTTATTGATCGTTCTTAAGGTTGTCGTAACATTGAAATAAAGTTAATTATTTAAAGCGGTTAACGCAGTTATAAGAAGATGTGATCAAATACACAGAACAGAATGAATTAACTCACAAGCGAAATAACTAAATGCAGATTATACAAATAGCCTTCGAACAAGTTCGTACATACTCACAAGCGAAATAACTAAATGCAATTAAGCAAATAGCCTTCGAACAAGTTTGTATTTATTATTGAAACGGAATTAATTAACTCACAAGCGAAATAACTAAATGCAATTAAGCAAATGGCCTTCGAACAAGTCGGTATATAAATTCCTTACTTTTTGTGTTTATTGATCTCTTAAGGTTGTCGTAACATTTTAAATAAAGTTAATTATACAAAGAGGTTAACGCAGTTTTAAGAAGTTTTTGATCAAACACACAAAACTGAATAATTATAACTCACGATGCGAAATAACTAAATGCAATTAAGCAGATAGCCTTCGTCCCAAGTAGAATACAAATTCTTTAATATGTGCTTATTGATCTCTTATGGTTGTCGATAGTAAAAAAAATTCTAAGACTTTTTGACCTAGTAACATTTTTCTCTACGACCCCCGGAAAGGGGACTTTTGGGGGCTCAAAGGTACCATTTTCAAAAACGTCTAAAAAATTAATTAAAAATAGTAAATATTATCCGATTTTGATGAAACTTTGGATTATACATCAGTATAGGGCTACCAACGTAAATCCACAACTGGCCGGACTCTAGCCCCCCTCCTTATAGGGGCAAAAAAACGCCCCCCCAAATAAATAATTATTTTTTTTGGGGAAAAGACGCATACCGTTGGATAGAGGATATAATTCTACGTTCAAAACTAAAATTTTTTGCCTCTCGGACATCTGCAAGTGTGTCATTTAGGCGTTTGAAAGTGAAAATTTTCACTTTTTTCCATACAACAGAGGTTTTTCGCGACGCCTGGCGACGCCAAACTAGATTTTTTTTGGCAAATCTAAAAACTACGTATTCTAGACAATTGAATGGCCAAGTTTTCCAGTTCATATCATATTTATGCTATACCTCCGTGTCGGTCATATTGACGTCGCGCGGTACATAAAATTACAATTTTGGCACTTTTTTTTCATACAACAGAGGTTTTGCGCGACGCCTGGCGACGCCAAACTAGATTTTTTTTGGCAAATCTAAAAACTACGTATTCTAGACAATTGAATTACCAATCTTTCTATATACGTTTCATATTTTTACGATACTTAGAAGTTAGTCATTTAGAGATTGCGCGGTACATAAAATTACAATTTTCACTTTTTGCCATATAACAGGTGTACGGCGCAACGCCCCGCGACGCCAAAATAAATTTTTTTTGACAAATCTAAAAACTACGTATTCTAGACAATTGAATTACCAATCTTTCTATATACGTTTCATATTTTTTCTATACCTAGAAGTTAGTCATTTTGACGTTGCGCGGTACATAAAATTACAATTTTGGCACTTTTTACAATTTTGGATTTTTTTTTATTGCTACTTTTGTCGACCATAGGCAAATTGGTATGTCAGTCGACCTCAGATGAGCCATTTTAAAAAATTTATTATTTATTTCGGCATTAAGCCGTATATTTTTGGATAGGGGACATAATTCTACGTGTCTGGTAGAAATATTGGACCCTTCGAATTTCTGCAAGTGTGTCATCGGGACCTTTGAAAGTGAAATTTTTGACTTTTTCCATATAACAGGTGTACCGCGAAAATTTTGGCGGTTCCAAAAATAAATTTTTTTTGGCAAATCTAAAAACTACGTATTCTAGACAATTGAATGGCCAAGTTTTATAGCGCTTATCATATTTATTCAATACCTCCGTGTCGGTCATATTGACGTCGCGCGGTACATAAATTTTTTTTTTTTTTACTTTTTTTTCATACAACAGAGGTTTTGCGCGACGCCTGGCGACGCCAAACTAAATTTTTTTTGGCAAATCTAAAGTATACGTATTCTAGACAATTGAATTACCAATCTTTCTATATACGTTTTATATTTTTAGAATATCCCCAAGTGGGTCATTTTGACGTTGCGCGGTACATAAAATTAAAATGTTCACTTTTTGCCATATAACAGGTGTACGGCGCAACACCCCGCGACGCCAAAATAAAATTTTTTTGGCCAATCTAAAAACTACGTATTCTAGACAATTGAATTACCAATCTTTCTATATACGCTTCATATTTTTTCTATACCTAGAAATTAGTCATTTTGACGTTGCGCGGTACATGAAATTACAATTTTGGCACTTTTTGCCATACAACAGAGGTTTTGCGCGACGCCTGGCGACGCCAAACTAAATTTTTTTTGGCAAATCTAAAAACTACGTATTCTAGACAATTGAATTACCAATCTTTTTATATACGTTTCATATTTTTACGATACCTATAAGTTAGTCATTTAGACATTGCGCGGTACATAAAATTACAATTTTCACTTTTTGCCATATAACAGGTGTACGGCGCAACGCCCCGCGACGCCAAACTTAATTTTTTTTGGCCAATCTAAAAACTACGTATTCTAGACAATTGAATTACCAATCTTTCTATATACGTTTCATATTTTTTCAATACCTAAAAGTTAGTCATTTTGACGTTGCGCGGTACATGAAATTACAATTTTGGCACTTTTTACAATTTTGGATTTTTTTTTTTATTGCTTCTATTGTCGACCATAGGCAAATTTGGTATCGATGTCGAGTCCAGACGACCCATTTTTTTTATTGTTATTTTCGATAGTAGAACTAATTCTAAGACTTTTTGTCCAAGTAACATTTTTGTCTCCGACCCTTGCAAGTGGGTGGTTTGGGGGTGTCAAGGTACATGTTTAAAAAGCGTCTAAAAAATTCAAAAAAAATAGTAAATATTATCCGATTGTTATGAAACTAATTTATTCGACATTAGATTAATGATGCGAATCGAGATCCATAAAAAACCAAAAAAAATTTTTTTTTTTTTTGTTCCTCAAGGTCGTCTGGGACTTAGAAAATTTTTGAAAATCGAAAAAAAAAATTTTGTTTCTTTCGATAGTAAAAAAAATTCTAAGACTTTTTGACCTAGTAACATTTTTCTCTACGACCCCCGGAAAGGGGACTTTTGGGGGCTCAAAGGTACCATTTTCAAAAACGTCTAAAAAATTAATTAAAAATAGTAAATATTATCCGATTTTGATGAAACTTTGGATTATACATCAGTATAGGGCTACCAACGTAAATCCACAACCGGCCGGACTCTAGCCCCCCTCCTTATAGGGGCAAAAAAACGCCCCCCCAAATAAATAATTATTTTTTTTGGGGAAAAGACGCATACCGTTGGATAGAGGATATAATTCTACGTTCAAAACTAAAATTTTTTGCCTCTCGGACATCTGCAAGTGTGTCATTTAGGCGTTTGAAAGTGAAAATTTTCACTTTTTTCCATACAACAGAGGTTTTTCGCGACGCCTGGCGACGCCAAACTAGATTTTTTTTGGCAAATCTAAAAACTACGTATTCTAGACAATTGAATGGCCAAGTTTTCCAGTTCATATCATATTTATGCTATACCTCCGTGTCGGTCATATTGACGTCGCGCGGTACATAAAATTACAATTTTGGCACTTTTTTTTCATACAACAGAGGTTTTGCGCGACGCCTGGCGACGCCAAACTAGATTTTTTTTGGCAAATCTAAAAACTACGTATTCTAGACAATTGAATTACCAATCTTTCTATATACGTTTCATATTTTTACGATACCTAGAAGTTAGTCATTTAGAGATTGCGCGGTACATAAAATTACAATTTTCACTTTTTGCCATATAACAGGTGTACGGCGCAACGCCCCGCGACGCCAAAATAAATTTTTTTTGACAAATCTAAAAACTACGTATTCTAGACAATTGAATTACCAATCTTTCTATATACGTTTCATATTTTTTCTATACCTAGAAGTTAGTCATTTTGACGTTGCGCGGTACATAAAATTACAATTTTGGCACTTTTTACAATTTTGGATTTTTTTTTATTGCTACTTTTGTCGACCATAGGCAAATTGGTATGTCAGTCGACCTCAGATGAGCCATTTTAAAAAATTTATTATTTATTTCGGCATTAAGCCGTATATCTTTGGATAGGGGACATAATTCTACGTGTCTGGTAGAAATATTGGACCCTTCGAATTTCTGCAAGTGTGTCATCGGGACCTTTGAAAGTGAAATTTTTGACTTTTTCCATATAACAGCTGTACCGCGAAAACCCTGGCGACGCCAAAATAAATTTTTTTTGGCAAATCTAAAAACTACGTATTCTAGACAATTGAATGGCCAAGTTTTCTACTCCTTATCATATTTATTCAATACCTCCGTGTCGGCCATTTTGACGTCGCGCGGTACATAATTTTTTTTTTTTTTGTACTTTTCAACCCCAAAAAATCATATAATTTATTAAGGGATTGTTTTGAAATTTTTACCATTAGATCGTATTTTCAATACCTAACAAACGATATATTCATTTCTATTCTAAGTCCCATAGGAAAAAAGTTTTTTTTTTAAAATTACAACAAAAACAACTTTTCAAAAAATTTATTATTTATTTGGGCATTAAGACGTATATCGTTGGATAGGGGACATAATTCTACGTATCTGGTATAAATATTGGACCCCTCGCATTTCTGCAAGTGTGTCATCGGGACCTTTGAAAGTGAAATTTTTGACTTTTTCCATATAACAGGTGTACCGCGAAAATTTTGGCGGTTCCAAAAATAAATTTTTTTTGGCAAATCTAAAAACTACGTATTCTAGACAATTGAATGGGCAAGTTTTATAGCGCTTATCATATTTATTCAATACCTCCGTGTCGGTCATATTGACGTCGCGCGGTACATAAATTTTTTTTTTTTTTACTTTTTTTTCATACAACAGAGGTTTTGCGCGACGCCTGGCGACGCCAAACTAAATTTTTTTTGGCAAATCTAAAGTATACGTATTCTAGACAATTGAATTACCAATCTTTCTATATACGTTTTATATTTTTAGAATATCCCCAAGTGGGTCATTTTGACGTTGCGCGGTACATAAAATTAAAATGTTCACTTTTTGCCATATAACAGGTGTACGGCGCAACACCCCGCGACGCCAAAATAAAATTTTATTGCCAAATCTAAAGTATACGTTTTCAAGACAATTGAATTACCAATCTTTATAAATACGTTTTATATTTTTAGAATACCCCCAAGTGGGTCATTTTGACGTTGCGCGGTACATAATTTTTTTTCTAAATTTTACTAAAAAATTAATTAAAAATAGTAAATATTAACCGATTGTCATTAAATTTGAGCTGCAAGACTATTTAATGGTCCCCTTAAGGACTGCATTCAAACATATATCAAAATCGAAAAAAAAAAAAATGACCCCAAAAAAGTTCCAAGGGGTACCCCTTGCAACTTTTTTGGCCAAAAAAGTCACTATTTTTTTTGGGGGTTTTCGTATTTTTTCTCGAAAGTCCAATTAATTCTAAGAATTTCTGTATCCTCAGTTTATTTTTAGCGCACCTAGAAGTGGGTCATCCATTCGTCCAAAAGTACCATTTTGGGGCACTTTTTACAATTTTGGATTTCCAAAAAAATATTCAGTTTTTCTTTGCAAATAAATGCAGTAATGAACCTACACTTAATTTGCATTTAAAAAAAAAGTTTTTGTTTGATTTTTTTAAAAAAAAAACCTTATTATAATACAGAACGTCGTCTAATTATATACCAAAAAATTCATCATCATAACTTTACCCAATTTTCAGAATTTACGATTGAAATATCAACCAAATTGGTCGAACTTGGTCTCTATTATTATTATACCATAGGACTTTTGCTAGCTAAAAACACAGTGAGTGACCTATTTTGGGGCACTTTTTACAATTTTGGATTTTTCCAAAAAAAGGACACAAAATAATTTGTATATGATACCCAATAGGCTAGGTAACATATACAATAAAAAAAACATGCTTACGACACATAGTGTTCCCAAGCGGTCTCCCATCTTAGTACTTTACTATGCTCTATATCGCTTAACTGCGGTGTTCGAATGAGAACCTGTGTATTCGATATGATATGGTCGTAACCATCTAACCAACCGATTGTAATCAAATGCAATCAATCGATTGTAATGTATACAAGCTAGACTCTTGTATCATTCTATTCAATTAAATGTATTGAATGCCGACGGCATTATATTCAATCAAGTACCTTGTATTGAATTGTATTATATGTATAACCAGACCATATCGTTTGATATTAAACTTTATATATATTTATATATATATTTAACAAGACAAGTCTTGTACCAACGTCTTAGCAAGTATCATATGTATCATATGTACCATATAATCAATCGATTGTAAATCAAATGCAATCAATCGTTTGATATTAAACTTTATATATATTTAACAAGACAAGTCTTGTATGTACCACGTATCATATGTACAGACCATATGTACAGACCATATAATCAATCGATTGTAAATCAAATGCAATCAATCGTTTGATATTAAACTTTATATATATTTATATATATATTTAACAAGATAAGTCTTGTACCAACGTCTTAGCAAGTATCATATGTATCATATGTATCATATGTACCATATAATCAATCGATTGTAAATCAAATGCAATCAATCGTTTGATATTTAATATACTTTAAACTTTATATATATTTAACAAGACAAGTCTTGTACCAACGTCTTAGCAATCAATCGATTGAATCATACCAGCTTAGTTTTGTATGTACCATATAATCAATCGATTGATATAAGTATATTTAATATACTTTAAACTTTATTTCTTCATTTATTTAACAAGACAAGTCTTGTACCAACGTCTTATATAAGTATATTTAATATACTTTAAACTTTATTTCTTCATTTATTTAACCAACGTCTTAGCAATCAATCGATTGTAAATCAAATGCAATCAATCGTTTGATATTTAATATACTTTAAACTTTATATATATTTAACAAGACAAGTCTTGTACCAACGTCTTAGCAATCAATCGATTGAATCATACCAGCTTAGTTTTGTATGTACCATATAATCAATCGATTGATATAAGTATATTTAATATACTTTAAACTTTATTTCTTCATTTATTTAACAAGACAAGTCTTGTACCAACGTCTTATTATAATATCGTTTGATATTAAACTTTATATATATTTATATATATATTTAACAAGACAAGTCTTGTACCAACGTCTTAACAAACTTTCATATAAACTTTATTTCTTCATTTATTTAACAAGACAAGTCTTGTACCAACGTCTTATATAAGTATATTTAATATACTTTAAACTTTATATATATTTAACAAGACAAGTCTTGTATGTACCACGTATAATATGTATCATATGTAACAGACCATATAATCAATCGATTGTAAATCAAATGCAATCAATCGTTTGATATTTATAAGTATATTTAATATACTTTAAACTTTATATATATTTAACAAGACAAGTCTTGTACCAACGTCTTAGCAATCAATCGATTGAATCATACCAGCTTAGTTTTGTATGTACCATATAATCAATCGATTGATATAAGTATATTTAATATACTTTAAACTTTATTTCTTCATTTATTTAACAAGACAAGTCTTGTACCAACGTCTTATTATAATATCGTTTGATATTAAACTTTATATATATTTATATATATATTTAACAAGACAAGTCTTGTACCAACGTCTTAACAAACTTTCATATAAACTTTATTTCTTCATTTATTTAACAAGACAAGTCTTGTACCAACGTCTTATATAAGTATATTTAATATACTTTAAACTTTATATATATTTAACAAGACAAGTCTTGTATGTACCACGTATAATATGTATCATATGTAACAGACCATATAATCAATCGATTGTAAATCAAATGCAATCAATCGTTTGATATTAAACTTTATATATATTTATATATATATTTAACAAGACAAGTCTTGTACCAACGTCTTAGCAATCAATCGATTGAATCATACCAGCTTAGTTTTGTATGTACCATATAATCAATCGATTGATATAAGTATATTTAATATACTTTATACTTTAAACTTTATTTCTTCATTTATTTAACAAGACAAGTCTTGTACCAACGTCTTAGCAATCAATCGATTGAATCATATGTATGTACCAGCTTAGTTTTGTATGTACCATATAATCAATCGATTGATATAAGTATATTTAATATACTTTATACTTTAAACTTTATTTCTTCATTTATTTAACAAGACAAGTCTTGTACCAACGTCTTAGCAATCAATCGATTGAATCATATGTATGTACCAGCTTAGTTTTGTATGTACCATATAATCAATCGATTGATATAAGTATATTTAATATACTTTAAACTTTATTTCTTCATTTATTTAACAAGACAAGTCTTGTACCAACGTCTTATATAAGTATATTTAATATACTTTAAACTTTATTTCTTCATTTATTTAACCAACGTCTTAGCAATCAATCGATTGTAAATCAAATGCAATCAATCGTTTGATATTTATAAGTATATTTTATATACTTTATACTTTAAACTTTATTTCTTCATTTATTTAACAAGACAAGTCTTGTACCAACGTCTTAGCAATCAATCGATTGTAAATCAAATGCAATCAATCGTTTGATATTAAACTTTATATATATTTATATATATATTTAACAAGACAAGTCTTGTACCAACGTCTTATATAAGTATATTTAATATACTTTAAACTTTATTTCTTCATTTATTTAACAAGACAAGTCTTGTACCAACGTCTTATATAAGTATATTTAATATACTTTAAACTTTATATATATTTAACAAGACAAGTCTTGTATGTACCACGTATCATATGTACAGACCATATAATAATCAATCGATTGTAAATCAAATGCAATCAATCGTTTGATATTAAACTTTATATATATTTAACAAGACAAGTCTTGTATGTACCATAATGTAAATGCCGACGGCATTATATTCAATCAAGTACCTTGTATTGAATTGTATTATATGTATAACCAGACTCTTGTATAAGACATACATGCAATCGATCGATTGTAATTAATATTCAATCAATTAATATTCAATCAAATGCCACCTCTTATCATATGTATCATATGTACAATATGCACCATATAATCAATCGATTTATATAAGTATATTTAATATACTTTATACTTTAAACTTTATTTCTTCATTTATTTAACAAGACAAGTCTTGTACCAACGTCTTAGCAATCAATCGATTGAATCATACCAGCTTAGTTTTGTATGTACCATATAATCAATCGATTGATATAAGTATATTTAATATACTTTAAACTTTATATATATTTAACAAGACAAGTCTTGTACCAACGTCTTAGCAAGTATCATATGTATCATATGTACCATATAATCAATCGATTGTAAATCAAATGCAATCAATCGTTTGATATTAAACTTTATATATATTTATATATATATTTAACAAGACAAGTCTTGTATGTACCACGTATCATATGTACAGACCATATGTACAGACCATATAATCAATCGATTGTAAATCAAATGCAATCAATCGTTTGATATTTAATATACTTTAAACTTTATATATATTTAACAAGACAAGTCTTGTACCAACGTCTTAGCAATCAATCGATTGAATCATACCAGCTTAGTTTTGTATGTACCATATAATCAATCGATTGATATAAGTATATTTAATATACTTTATACTTTAAACTTTATTTCTTCATTTATTTAACAAGACAAGTCTTGTACCAACGTCTTATATAAGTATATTTAATATACTTTAAACTTTATATATATTTAACAAGACAAGTCTTGTATGTACCACGTATAATATGTATCATATGTAACAGACCATATAATCAATCGATTGTAAATCAAATGCAATCAATCGTTTGATATTTATAAGTATATTTTATATACTTTATACTTTAAACTTTATTTCTTCATTTATTTAACAAGACAAGTCTTGTACCAACGTCTTAACAAACTTTCATATAAACTTTATTTCTTCATTTATTTAACAAGACAAGTCTTGTACCAACGTCTTATATAAGTATATTTAATATACTTTAAACTTTATTTCTTCATTTATTTAACAAGACAAGTCTTGTACCAACGTCTTATATAAGTATATTTAATATACTTTAAACTTTATATATATTTAACAAGACAAGTCTTGTACCAACGTCTTATATAAGTATATTTAATATACTTTAAACTTTATATATATTTAACAAGACAAGTCTTGTACCAACGTCTTAGCAATCAATCGATTGAATCATATGTATGTACCAGCTTAGTTTTGTATGTACCATATAATCAATCGATTGATATAAGTATATTTAATATACTTTAAACTTTATATATATTTAACAAGACAAGTCTTGTATGTACCACGTATAATATGTATCATATGTAACAGACCATATAATCAATCGATTGTAAATCAAATGCAATCAATCGTTTGATATTTATAAGTATATTTTATATACTTTATACTTTAAACTTTATTTCTTCATTTATTTAACAAGACAAGTCTTGTACCAACGTCTTAACAAACTTTCATATAAACTTTATTTCTTCATTTATTTAACAAGACAAGTCTTGTACCAACGTCTTATATAAGTATATTTAATATACTTTAAACTTTATTTCTTCATTTATTTAACAAGACAAGTCTTGTACCAACGTCTTATATAAGTATATTTAATATACTTTAAACTTTATATATATTTAACAAGACAAGTCTTGTACCAACGTCTTATATAAGTATATTTAATATACTTTAAACTTTATTTCTTCATTTATTTAACCAACGTCTTAGCAATCAATCGATTGAATCATACCAGCTTAGTTTTGTATGTACCATATAATCAATCGATTGATATAAGTATATTTAATATACTTTAAACTTTATATATATTTAACAAGACAAGTCTTGTACCAACGTCTTAGCAAGTATCATATGTATCATATGTACCATATAATCAATCGATTGTAAATCAAATGCAATCAATCGTTTGATATTAAACTTTATATATATTTATATATATATTTAACAAGACAAGTCTTGTATGTACCACGTATCATATGTACAGACCATATGTACAGACCATATAATCAATCGATTGTAA
This sequence comes from Pedicia rivosa, assembly GCA_963082725.1. Lineage (NCBI taxonomy): Eukaryota > Metazoa > Arthropoda > Insecta > Diptera > Pediciidae > Pedicia > Pedicia rivosa. The sequence continues at coordinate 51,209 of CAUJBA010000376.1, read as the reverse complement.
ATCAAATGCAATCAATCGTTTGATATTAAACTTTATATATATTTATATATATATTTAACAAGATAAGTCTTGTACCAACGTCTTAGCAAGTATCATATGTATCATATGTATCATATGTACCATATAATCAATCGATTGTAAATCAAATGCAATCAATCGTTTGATATTTAATATACTTTAAACTTTATATATATTTAACAAGACAAGTCTTGTACCAACGTCTTAGCAATCAATCGATTGAATCATACCAGCTTAGTTTTGTATGTACCATATAATCAATCGATTGATATAAGTATATTTAATATACTTTAAACTTTATTTCTTCATTTATTTAACAAGACAAGTCTTGTACCAACGTCTTATATAAGTATATTTAATATACTTTAAACTTTATTTCTTCATTTATTTAACCAACGTCTTAGCAATCAATCGATTGTAAATCAAATGCAATCAATCGTTTGATATTTAATATACTTTAAACTTTATATATATTTAACAAGACAAGTCTTGTACCAACGTCTTAGCAATCAATCGATTGAATCATACCAGCTTAGTTTTGTATGTACCATATAATCAATCGATTGATATAAGTATATTTAATATACTTTAAACTTTATTTCTTCATTTATTTAACAAGACAAGTCTTGTACCAACGTCTTATTATAATATCGTTTGATATTAAACTTTATATATATTTATATATATATTTAACAAGACAAGTCTTGTACCAACGTCTTAACAAACTTTCATATAAACTTTATTTCTTCATTTATTTAACAAGACAAGTCTTGTACCAACGTCTTATATAAGTATACTTAATATACTTTAAACTTTATATATATTTAACAAGACAAGTCTTGTATGTACCACGTATAATATGTATCATATGTAACAGACCATATAATCAATCGATTGTAAATCAAATGCAATCAATCGTTTGATATTTATAAGTATATTTAATATACTTTAAACTTTATATATATTTAACAAGACAAGTCTTGTACCAACGTCTTAGCAATCAATCGATTGAATCATACCAGCTTAGTTTTGTATGTACCATATAATCAATCGATTGATATAAGTATATTTAATATACTTTAAACTTTATTTCTTCATTTATTTAACAAGACAAGTCTTGTACCAACGTCTTATTATAATATCGTTTGATATTAAACTTTATATATATTTATATATATATTTAACAAGACAAGTCTTGTACCAACGTCTTAACAAACTTTCATATAAACTTTATTTCTTCATTTATTTAACAAGACAAGTCTTGTACCAACGTCTTATATAAGTATATTTAATATACTTTAAACTTTATATATATTTAACAAGACAAGTCTTGTATGTACCACGTATAATATGTATCATATGTAACAGACCATATAATCAATCGATTGTAAATCAAATGCAATCAATCGTTTGATATTTATAAGTATATTTAATATACTTTATACTTTAAACTTTATTTCTTCATTTATTTAACCAACGTCTTAGCAATCAATCGATTGTAAATCAAATGCAATCAATCGTTTGATATTTATAAGTATATTTAATATACTTTAAACTTTATTTCTTCATTTATTTAACCAACGTCTTAGCAATCAATCGATTGTAAATCAAATGCAATCAATCGTTTGATATTTATAAGTATATTTTATATACTTTATACTTTAAACTTTATTTCTTCATTTATTTAACAAGACAAGTCTTGTACCAACGTCTTAACAAACTTTCATATAAACTTTATTTCTTCATTTATTTAACAAGACAAGTCTTGTACCAACGTCTTATATAAGTATATTTAATATACTTTAAACTTTATTTCTTCATTTATTTAACAAGACAAGTCTTGTACCAACGTCTTATATAAGTATATTTAATATACTTTAAACTTTATATATATTTAACAAGACAAGTCTTGTATGTACCATAATGTAAATGCCGACGGCATTATATTCAATCAAGTACCTTGTATTGAATTGTATTATATGTATAACCAGACTCTTGTATAAGACATACATGTAATCGATCGATTGTAATTAATATTCAATCAATTAATATTCAATCAAATGCCACCTCTTATCATATGTATCATATGTACTATATGCACCATATAATCAATCGATTTATATTATATTCAATCAAGTACCTTGTATTGAATTGTATTATATGTATAACCAGACCATATCGTTTGATATTAAACTTTATATATATTTATATATATATTTAACAAGACAAGTCTTGTACCAACGTCTTAACAAACTTTCATATAAACTTTATTTCTTCATTTATTTAACAAGACAAGTCTTGTACCAACGTCTTATATAAGTATATTTAATATACTTTAAACTTTATATATATTTAACAAGACAAGTCTTGTACCAACGTCTTATATAAGTATATTTAATATACTTTAAACTTTATTTCTTCATTTATTTAACAAGACAAGTCTTGTACCAACGTCTTATTATAATATCGTTTGATATTAAACTTTATATATATTTATATATATATTTAACAAGACAAGTCTTGTACCAACGTCTTATTATAATATCGTTTGATATTAAACTTTATATATATTTATATATATATTTAACAAGACAAGTCTTGTATGTACCATAATGTAAATGCCGACGGCTTATATTCCATCAATTAAATGTATTGAATGCCGACGGCATTATATTCAATCAAGTACCTTGTATTGAATTGTATTATATGTATAACCAGACCATATCGTTTGATATTAAACTTTATATATATTTATATATATATTTAACAAGACAAGTCTTGTACCAACGTCTTATTATAATATCGTTTGATATTAAACTTTATATATATTTATATATATATTTAACAAGACAAGTCTTGTACCAACGTCTTAGCAATCAATCGATTGAATCATACCAGCTTAGTTTTGTATGTACCATATAATCAATCGATTGATATAAGTATATTTAATATACTTTAAACTTTATTTCTTCATTTATTTAACAAGACAAGTCTTGTACCAACGTCTTATATAAGTATATTTAATATACTTTAAACTTTATATATATTTAACAAGACAAGTCTTGTACCAACGTCTTATTATAATATCGTTTGATATTAAACTTTATATATATTTATATATATATTTAACAAGACAAGTCTTGTACCAACGTCTTATTATAATATCGTTTGATATTAAACTTTATATATATTAATATATATATTTAACAAGACAAGTCTTGTTGAATTGTATTATATGTATAACCAGACTCTTGTATAAGACATACATGTAATCGATCGATTGTAATTAATATTCAATCAATTAATATTCAATCAAATGCCACCTCTTATCATATGTATCATATGTACTATATGCACCATATAATCAATCGATTTATATTATATTCAATCAAGTACCTTGTATTGAATTGTATAACCAGACCATATCGTTTGATATTAAACTTTATATATATTTATATATATATTTAACAAGACAAGTCTTGTACCAACGTCTTAGCAATCAATCGATTGAATCATATGTATGTACCAGCTTAGTTTTGTATGTACCATATAATCAATCGATTGATATAAGTATATTTAATATACTTTAAACTTTATATATATTTATATATATATTTAACAAGACAAGTCTTGTATGTACCACGTATCATATGTATCATATGTACCATATAATCAATCGATTGTAAATCAAATGCAATCAATCGTTTGATATTAAACTTTATATATATTTATATATATATTTAACAAGACAAGTCTTGTACCAACGTCTTAACAAACTTTCATATAAACTTTATTTCTTCATTTATTTAACAAGACAAGTCTTGTACCAACGTCTTATATAAGTATATTTAATATACTTTAAACTTTATATATATTTAACAAGACAAGTCTTGTACCAACGTCTTATATAAGTATATTTAATATACTTTAAACTTTATATATATTTAACAAGACAAGTCTTGTACCAACGTCTTAGCAATCAATCGATTGAATCATATGTATGTACCAGCTTAGTTTTGTATGTACCATATAATCAATCGATTGATATAAGTATATTTAATATACTTTAAACTTTATTTCTTCATTTATTTAACAAGACAAGTCTTGTACCAACGTCTTATATAAGTATATTTAATATACTTTAAACTTTATATATATTTAACAAGACAAGTCTTGTACCAACGTCTTATATAAGTATATTTAATATACTTTAAACTTTATATATATTTAACAAGACAAGTCTTGTACCAACGTCTTAGCAATCAATCGATTGAATCATATGTATGTACCAGCTTAGTTTTGTATGTACCATATAATCAATCGATTGATATAAGTATATTTAATATACTTTAAACTTTATATATATTTAACAAGACAAGTCTTGTATGTACCACGTATCATATGTACAGACCATATGTACAGACCATATAATCAATCGATTGTAAATCAAATGCAATCAATCGTTTGATATTTATATAAACTTTATTTCTTCATTTATTTAACAAGACAAGTCTTGTACCAACGTCTTATTATAATATCGTTTGATATTAAACTTTATATATATTTATATATATATTTAACAAGACAAGTCTTGTACCAACGTCTTATTATAATATCGTTTGATATTAAACTTTATATATATTTATATATATATTTAACAAGACAAGTCTTGTACCAACGTCTTACCAGCTTAGTAATGTATCATATGTATCATATGTACCATATAATCAATCGATTGTAAATCAAATGCAATCAATCGTTTGATATTAAACTTTATATATATTTATATATATATTTAACAAGACAAGTCTTGTACCAACGTCTTATTATAATATCGTTTGATATTAAACTTTATATATATTTATATATATATTTAACAAGACAAGTCTTGTATGTACCATAATGTAAATGCCGACGGCTTATATTCCATCAATTAAATGTATTGAATGCCGACGGCATTATATTCAATCAAGTACCTTGTATTGAATTGTATTATATGTATAACCAGACCATATCGTTTGATATTAAACTTTATATATATTTATATATATATTTAACAAGACAAGTCTTGTACCAACGTCTTATTATAATATCGTTTGATATTAAACTTTATATATATTTATATATATATTTAACAAGACAAGTCTTGTACCAACGTCTTAGCAATCAATCGATTGAATCATACCAGCTTAGTTTTGTATGTACCATATAATCAATCGATTGATATAAGTATATTTAATATACTTTAAACTTTATTTCTTCATTTATTTAACAAGACAAGTCTTGTACCAACGTCTTATATAAGTATATTTAATATACTTTAAACTTTATATATATTTAACAAGACAAGTCTTGTACCAACGTCTTATTATAATATCGTTTGATATTAAACTTTATATATATTTATATATATATTTAACAAGACAAGTCTTGTATGTACCACGTATCATATGTACAGACCATATGTACAGACCATATGTACAGACCATATAATCAATCGATTGTAAATCAAATGCAATCAATCGTTTGATATTTAATATACTTTAAACTTTATATATATTTAACAAGACAAGTCTTGTACCAACGTCTTAGCAATCAATCGATTGAATCATACCAGCTTAGTTTTGTATGTACCATATAATCAATCGATTGATATAAGTATATTTAATATACTTTATACTTTAAACTTTATTTCTTCATTTATTTAACAAGACAAGTCTTGTACCAACGTCTTATTATAATATCGTTTGATATTAAACTTTATATATATTTATATATATATTTAACAAGACAAGTCTTGTACCAACGTCTTATTATAATATCGTTTGATATTAAACTTTATATATATATTTAACAAGACAAGTCTTGTACCAACGTCTTATTATAATATCGTTTGATATTAAACTTTATATATATTAATATATATATTTAACAAGACAAGTCTTGTTGAATTGTATTATATGTATAACCAGACTCTTGTATAAGACATACATGTAATCGATCGATTGTAATTAATATTCAATCAATTAATATTCAATCAAATGCCACCTCTTATCATATGTATCATATGTACTATATGCACCATATAATCAATCGATTTATATTATATTCAATCAAGTACCTTGTATTGAATTGTATAACCAGACCATATCGTTTGATATTAAACTTTATATATATTTATATATATATTTAACAAGACAAGTCTTGTACCAACGTCTTAGCAATCAATCGATTGAATCATATGTATGTACCAGCTTAGTTTTGTATGTACCATATAATCAATCGATTGATATAAGTATATTTAATATACTTTAAACTTTATATATATTTATATATATATTTAACAAGACAAGTCTTGTATGTACCACGTATCATATGTATCATATGTACCATATAATCAATCGATTGTAAATCAAATGCAATCAATCGTTTGATATTAAACTTTATATATATTTATATATATATTTAACAAGACAAGTCTTGTACCAACGTCTTAACAAACTTTCATATAAACTTTATTTCTTCATTTATTTAACAAGACAAGTCTTGTACCAACGTCTTATATAAGTATATTTAATATACTTTAAACTTTATATATATTTAACAAGACAAGTCTTGTACCAACGTCTGATATAAGTATATTTAATATACTTTAAACTTTATTTCTTCATTTATTTAACAAGACAAGTCTTGTACCAACGTCTTAGCAATCAATCGATTGAATCATATGTATGTACCAGCTTAGTTTTGTATGTACCATATAATCAATCGATTGATATAAGTATATTTAATATACTTTAAACTTTATTTCTTCATTTATTTAACAAGACAAGTCTTGTACCAACGTCTTATATAAGTATATTTAATATACTTTAAACTTTATATATATTTAACAAGACAAGTCTTGTACCAACGTCTTATATAAGTATATTTAATATACTTTAAACTTTATATATATTTAACAAGACAAGTCTTGTACCAACGTCTTAGCAATCAATCGATTGAATCATATGTATGTACCAGCTTAGTTTTGTATGTACCATATAATCAATCGATTGATATAAGTATATTTAATATACTTTAAACTTTATATATATTTAACAAGACAAGTCTTGTACCAACGTCTTAGCAAGTATCATATGTATCATATGTACCATATAATCAATCGATTGTAAATCAAATGCAATCAATCGTTTGATATTAAACTTTATATATATTTATATATATATTTAACAAGACAAGTCTTGTATGTACCACGTATCATATGTACAGACCATATGTACAGACCATATAATCAATCGATTGTAAATCAAATGCAATCAATCGTTTGATATTAAACTTTATATATATTTATATATATATTTAACAAGACAAGTCTTGTACCAACGTCTTAGCAAGTATCATATGTATCATATGTACCATATAATCAATCGATTGTAAATCAAATGCAATCAATCGTTTGATATTAAACTTTATATATATTTAACAAGACAAGTCTTGTATGTACCACGTTTCATATGTATCATATGTACTATATGCACCTTAGCAATCAATCGATTGCATTATATTCAATCAAGTACCAGCTTCTTGTATTGAATTGTATTATATGTATAACCAGACTCTTGTATAAGACATCAATTAATATTCAATCAATTAATATTCAATCAAATGCCATATGTACAGACCATATAATCAATCGTTTGATATTCAAACTTTCATCAAATCGATTTGATATTTATAAGTATATTTAATATACTTTAAACTTTATTTCTTCATTTATTTAACCAACGTCTTAGCAATCAATCGATTGTAAATCAAATGCAATCAATCGTTTGATATTAAACTTTATATATATTTATATATATATTTAACAAGACAAGTCTTGTATGTACCATAATGTAAATGCCGACGGCTTATATTCCATCAATTAAATGTATTGAATGCCGACGGCATTATATTCAATCAAGTACCTTGTATTGAATTGTATTATATGTATAACCAGACCATATCGTTTGATATTTATAAGTATATTTAATATACTTTAAACTTTATATATATTTAACAAGACAAGTCTTGTATGTACCACGTATCATATGTACAGACCATATGTACAGACCATATAATCAATCGATTGTAAATCAAATGCAATCAATCGTTTGATATTTATAAGTATATTTAATATACTTTATACTTTAAACTTTATTTCTTCATTTATTTAACAAGACAAGTCTTGTACCAACGTCTTAGCAATCAATCGATTGTAAATCAAATGCAATCAATCGTTTGATATTTATAAGTATATTTTATATACTTTATACTTTAAACTTTATTTCTTCATTTATTTAACAAGACAAGTCTTGTACCAACGTCTTAGCAATCAATCGATTGAATCATATGTATGTACCAGCTTAGTTTTGTATGTACCATATAATCAATCGATTGTAAATCAAATGCAATCAATCGTTTGATATTAAACTTTATATATATTTAACAAGACAAGTCTTGTACCAACGTCTTAGCAATCAATCGATTGTATTATATGTATTTACCAGCTTAGTTTGGTATCATATGTATCATATGTACCATATAATCAATCGATTGATATAAGTATATTTAATATACTTTATACTTTAAACTTTATTTCTTCATTTATTTAACAAGACAAGTCTTGTACCAACGTCTTAACAAACTTTCATATAAACTTTATTTCTTCATTTATTTAACAAGACAAGTCTTGTACCAACGTCTTATATAAGTATATTTAATATACTTTAAACTTTATATATATTTAACAAGACAAGTCTTGTACCAACGTCTTATATAAGTATATTTAATATACTTTAAACTTTATATATATTTAACAAGACAAGTCTTGTACCAACGTCTTAGCAATCAATCGATTGAATCATACCAGCTTAGTTTTGTATGTACCATATAATCAATCGATTGATATAAGTATATTTAATATACTTTATACTTTAAACTTTATTTCTTCATTTATTTAACAAGACAAGTCTTGTACCAACGTCTTATTATAATATCGTTTGATATTAAACTTTATATATATTTATATATATATTTAACAAGACAAGTCTTGTACCAACGTCTTATTATAATATCGTTTGATATTAAACTTTATATATATTAATATATATATTTAACAAGACAAGTCTTGTATGTACCACGTATAATATGTATCATATGTAACAGACCATATAATCAATCGATTGTAAATCAAATGCAATCAATCGTTTGATATTAAACTTTATATATATTTATATATATATTTAACAAGACAAGTCTTGTACCAACGTCTTAGCAAGTATCATATGTATCATATGTACCATATAATCAATCGATTGTAAATCAAATGCAATCAATCGTTTGATATTAAACTTTATATATATTTAACAAGACAAGTCTTGTATGTACCACGTTTCATATGTATCATATGTACTATATGCACCTTAGCAATCAATCGATTGCATTATATTCAATCAAGTACCAGCTTCTTGTATTGAATTGTATTATATGTATAACCAGACTCTTGTATAAGACATCAATTAATATTCAATCAATTAATATTCAATCAAATGCCATATGTACAGACCATATAATCAATCGTTTGATATTCAAACTTTCATCAAATCGATTTGATATTTATAAGTATATTTAATATACTTTAAACTTTATTTCTTCATTTATTTAACCAACGTCTTAGCAATCAATCGATTGTAAATCAAATGCAATCAATCGTTTGATATTAAACTTTATATATATTTATATATATATTTAACAAGACAAGTCTTGTATGTACCATAATGTAAATGCCGACGGCTTATATTCCATCAATTAAATGTATTGAATGCCGACGGCATTATATTCAATCAAGTACCTTGTATTGAATTGTATTATATGTATAACCAGACCATATCGTTTGATATTTATAAGTATATTTAATATACTTTAAACTTTATATATATTTAACAAGACAAGTCTTGTATGTACCACGTATCATATGTACAGACCATATGTACAGACCATATAATCAATCGATTGTAAATCAAATGCAATCAATCGTTTGATATTTATAAGTATATTTAATATACTTTAAACTTTATTTCTTCATTTATTTAACCAACGTCTTAGCAATCAATCGATTGTAAATCAAATGCAATCAATCGTTTGATATTTATAAGTATATTTTATATACTTTATACTTTAAACTTTATTTCTTCATTTATTTAACAAGACAAGTCTTGTACCAACGTCTTAGCAATCAATCGATTGAATCATATGTATGTACCAGCTTAGTTTTGTATGTACCATATAATCAATCGATTGTAAATCAAATGCAATCAATCGTTTGATATTAAACTTTATATATATTTAACAAGACAAGTCTTGTACCAACGTCTTAGCAATCAATCGATTGTATTATATGTATTTACCAGCTTAGTTTGGTATCATATGTATCATATGTACCATATAATCAATCGATTGATATAAGTATATTTAATATACTTTATACTTTAAACTTTATTTCTTCATTTATTTAACAAGACAAGTCTTGTACCAACGTCTTAACAAACTTTCATATAAACTTTATTTCTTCATTTATTTAACAAGACAAGTCTTGTACCAACGTCTTATATAAGTATATTTAATATACTTTAAACTTTATATATATTTAACAAGACAAGTCTTGTACCAACGTCTTACCAGCTTAGTAATGTATCATATGTATCATATGTACCATATAATCAATCGATTGTAAATCAAATGCAATCAATCGTTTGATATTAAACTTTATATATATTTATATATATATTTAACAAGACAAGTCTTGTATGTACCATAATGTAAATGCCGACGGCTTATATTCCATCAATTAAATGTATTGAATGCCGACGGCATTATATTCAATCAAGTACCTTGTATTGAATTGTATTATATGTATAACCAGACCATATCGTTTGATATTAAACTTTATATATATTTATATATATATTTAACAAGACAAGTCTTGTATGTACCACGTATCATATGTACAGACCATATGTACAGACCATATAATCAATCGATTGTAAATCAAATGCAATCAATCGTTTGATATTTATATAAACTTTATTTCTTCATTTATTTAACAAGACAAGTCTTGTACCAACGTCTTATTATAATATCGTTTGATATTAAACTTTATATATATTTATATATATATTTAACAAGACAAGTCTTGTACCAACGTCTTATTATAATATCGTTTGATATTAAACTTTATATATATTTATATATATATTTAACAAGACAAGTCTTGTACCAACGTCTTACCAGCTTAGTAATGTATCATATGTATCATATGTACCATATAATCAATCGATTGTAAATCAAATGCAATCAATCGTTTGATATTAAACTTTATATATATTTATATATATATTTAACAAGACAAGTCTTGTACCAACGTCTTAGCAATCAATCGATTGTATTATATGTATTTACCAGCTTAGTTTTGTATCATATGTATCATATGTATCATATGTACCATATAATCAATCGATTGTAAATCAAATGCAATCAATCGTTTGATATTTATAAGTATATTTAATATACTTTAAACTTTATATATATTTAACAAGACAAGTCTTGTACCAACGTCTTATATAAGTATATTTAATATACTTTAAACTTTATTTCTTCATTTATTTAACAAGACAAGTCTTGTACCAACGTCTTAGCAATCAATCGATTGTATTATATGTATTTACCAGCTTAGTTTTGTATCATATGTATAATATGTATCATATGTACCATATAATCAATCGATTGTAAATCAAATGCAATCAATCGTTTGATATTAAACTTTATATATATTTATATATATATTTAACAAGACAAGTCTTGTATGTACCACGTATCATATGTACAGACCATATGTACAGACCATATAATCAATCGATTGTAAATCAAATGCAATCAATCGTTTGATATTAAACTTTATATATATTTATATATATATTTAACAAGACAAGTCTTGTATGTACCATAATGTAAATGCCGACGGCTTATATTCCATCAATTAAATGTATTGAATGCCGACGACCATATCGTTTGATATTAAACTTTATATATATTTATATATATATTTAACAAGACAAGTCTTGTACCAACGTCTTAGCAATCAATCGATTGTATTATATGTATCATATGTATGTACCAGATTAGTATTGTATCATATGTATCATATGTACCATATAATCAATCGATTTATATAAGTATATTTTATATACTTAAACAAGACAAGTCTTGTACCAACGTCTTAGCAAGTATCATATGTACCATATAATCAATCGATTGTAAATCAAATGCAATCAATCGTTTGATATTTAATATACTTTAAACTTTATATATATTTAACAAGACAAGTCTTGTACCAACGTCTTAGCAATCAATCGATTGAATCATACCAGCTTAGTTTTGTATGTACCATATAATCAATCGATTGATATAAGTATATTTAATATACTTTAAACTTTATATATATTTAACAAGACAAGTCTTGTACCAACGTCTTATATAAGTATATTTAATATACTTTAAACTTTATATATATTTAACAAGACAAGTCTTGTACCAACGTCTTATTATAATATCGTTTGATATTAAACTTTATATATATTTATATATATATTTAACAAGACAAGTCTTGTATGTACCACGTATCATATGTACAGACCATATGTACAGACCATATAATCAATCGATTGTAAATCAAATGCAATCAATCGTTTGATATTAAACTTTATATATATTTATATATATATTTAACAAGACAAGTCTTGTACCAACGTCTTAACAAACTTTCATATAAACTTTATTTCTTCATTTATTTAACAAGACAAGTCTTGTACCAACGTCTTATATAAGTATATTTAATATACTTTAAACTTTATATATATTTAACAAGACAAGTCTTGTACCAACGTCTTATATAAGTATATTTAATATACTTTAAACTTTATTTCTTCATTTATTTAACAAGACAAGTCTTGTACCAACGTCTTATTATAATATCGTTTGATATTAAACTTTATATATATTTATATATATATTTAACAAGACAAGTCTTGTACCAACGTCTTAGCAATCAATCGATTGAATCATACCAGCTTAGTTTTGTATGTACCATATAATCAATCGATTGATATAAGTATATTTAATATACTTTATACTTTAAACTTTATTTCTTCATTTATTTAACCAACGTCTTAGCAATCAATCGATTGTAAATCAAATGCAATCAATCGTTTGATATTTATAAGTATATTTAATATACTTTAAACTTTATTTCTTCATTTATTTAACCAACGTCTTAGCAATCAATCGATTGTAAATCAAATACAATCAATCGTTTGATATTTATAAGTATATTTTATATACTTTATACTTTAAACTTTATTTCTTCATTTATTTAACAAGACAAGTCTTGTACCAACGTCTTAACAAACTTTCATATAAACTTTATTTCTTCATTTATTTAACAAGACAAGTCTTGTACCAACGTCTTATATAAGTATATTTAATATACTTTATACTTTAAACTTTATTTCTTCATTTATTTAACAAGACAAGTCTTGTACCAACGTCTTATTATAATATCGTTTGATATTAAACTTTATATATATTTATATATATATTTAACAAGACAAGTCTTGTACCAACGTCTTATTATAATATCGTTTGATATTAAACTTTATATATATTTATATATATATTTAACAAGACAAGTCTTGTACCAACGTCTTATTATAATATCGTTTGATATTAAACTTTATATATATTTATATATATATTTAACAAGACAAGTCTTGTATGTACCATAATGTAAATGCCGACGGCTTATATTCCATCAATTAAATGTATTGAATGCCGACGGCATTATATTCAATCAAGTACCTTGTATTGAATTGTATTATATGTATAACCAGACCATATCGTTTGATATTTATAAGTATATTTAATATACTTTAAACTTTATATATATTTAACAAGACAAGTCTTGTATGTACCACGTATCATATGTACAGACCATATGTACAGACCATATAATCAATCGATTGTAAATCAAATGCAATCAATCGTTTGATATTTATAAGTATATTTAATATACTTTAAACTTTATTTCTTCATTTATTTAACCAACGTCTTAGCAATCAATCGATTGTAAATCAAATGCAATCAATCGTTTGATATTTATAAGTATATTTTATATACTTTATACTTTAAACTTTATTTCTTCATTTATTTAACAAGACAAGTCTTGTACCAACGTCTTAGCAATCAATCGATTGAATCATATGTATGTACCAGCTTAGTTTTGTATGTACCATATAATCAATCGATTGTAAATCAAATGCAATCAATCGTTTGATATTAAACTTTATATATATTTAACAAGACAAGTCTTGTACCAACGTCTTAGCAATCAATCGATTGTATTATATGTATTTACCAGCTTAGTTTGGTATCATATGTATCATATGTACCATATAATCAATCGATTGATATAAGTATATTTAATATACTTTATACTTTAAACTTTATTTCTTCATTTATTTAACAAGACAAGTCTTGTACCAACGTCTTAACAAACTTTCATATAAACTTTATTTCTTCATTTATTTAACAAGACAAGTCTTGTACCAACGTCTTATATAAGTATATTTAATATACTTTAAACTTTATATATATTTAACAAGACAAGTCTTGTACCAACGTCTTATATAAGTATATTTAATATACTTTAAACTTTATTTCTTCATTTATTTAACAAGACAAGTCTTGTACCAACGTCTTATTATAATATCGTTTGATATTAAACTTTATATATATTTATATATATATTTAACAAGACAAGTCTTGTACCAACGTCTTAGCAATCAATCGATTGAATCATACCAGCTTAGTTTTGTATGTACCATATAATCAATCGATTGATATAAGTATATTTAATATACTTTATACTTTAAACTTTATTTCTTCATTTATTTAACCAACGTCTTAGCAATCAATCGATTGTAAATCAAATGCAATCAATCGTTTGATATTTATAAGTATATTTAATATACTTTAAACTTTATTTCTTCATTTATTTAACCAACGTCTTAGCAATCAATCGATTGTAAATCAAATACAATCAATCGTTTGATATTTATAAGTATATTTTATATACTTTATACTTTAAACTTTATTTCTTCATTTATTTAACAAGACAAGTCTTGTACCAACGTCTTAACAAACTTTCATATAAACTTTATTTCTTCATTTATTTAACAAGACAAGTCTTGTACCAACGTCTTATATAAGTATATTTAATATACTTTAAACTTTATTTCTTCATTTATTTAACAAGACAAGTCTTGTACCAACGTCTTATATAAGTATATTTAATATACTTTAAACTTTATATATATTTAACAAGACAAGTCTTGTACCAACGTCTTATATAAGTATATTTAATATACTTTAAACTTTATATATATTTAACAAGACAAGTCTTGTACCAACGTCTTAGCAATCAATCGATTGAATCATATGTATGTACCAGCTTAGTTTTGTATGTACCATATAATCAATCGATTGATATAAGTATATTTAATATACTTTAAACTTTATATATATTTAACAAGACAAGTCTTGTATGTACCACGTATAATATGTATCATATGTAACAGACCATATAATCAATCGATTGTAAATCAAATGCAATCAATCGTTTGATATTTATAAGTATATTTTATATACTTTATACTTTAAACTTTATTTCTTCATTTATTTAACAAGACAAGTCTTGTACCAACGTCTTAACAAACTTTCATATAAACTTTATTTCTTCATTTATTTAACAAGACAAGTCTTGTACCAACGTCTTATATAAGTATATTTAATATACTTTAAACTTTATTTCTTCATTTATTTAACAAGACAAGTCTTGTACCAACGTCTTATATAAGTATATTTAATATACTTTAAACTTTATATATATTTAACAAGACAAGTCTTGTACCAACGTCTTATATAAGTATATTTAATATACTTTAAACTTTATTTCTTCATTTATTTAACCAACGTCTTAGCAATCAATCGATTGAATCATACCAGCTTAGTTTTGTATGTACCATATAATCAATCGATTGATATAAGTATATTTAATATACTTTAAACTTTATATATATTTAACAAGACAAGTCTTGTACCAACGTCTTAGCAAGTATCATATGTATCATATGTACCATATAATCAATCGATTGTAAATCAAATGCAATCAATCGTTTGATATTAAACTTTATATATATTTATATATATATTTAACAAGACAAGTCTTGTATGTACCACGTATCATATGTACAGACCATATGTACAGACCATATAATCAATCGATTGTAAATCAAATGCAATCAATCGTTTGATATTAAACTTTATATATATTTATATATATATTTAACAAGATAAGTCTTGTACCAACGTCTTAGCAAGTATCATATGTATCATATGTATCATATGTACCATATAATCAATCGATTGTAAATCAAATGCAATCAATCGTTTGATATTTAATATACTTTAAACTTTATATATATTTAACAAGACAAGTCTTGTACCAACGTCTTAGCAATCAATCGATTGAATCATACCAGCTTAGTTTTGTATGTACCATATAATCAATCGATTGATATAAGTATATTTAATATACTTTAAACTTTATTTCTTCATTTATTTAACAAGACAAGTCTTGTACCAACGTCTTATATAAGTATATTTAATATACTTTAAACTTTATTTCTTCATTTATTTAACCAACGTCTTAGCAATCAATCGATTGTAAATCAAATGCAATCAATCGTTTGATATTTAATATACTTTAAACTTTATATATATTTAACAAGACAAGTCTTGTACCAACGTCTTAGCAATCAATCGATTGAATCATACCAGCTTAGTTTTGTATGTACCATATAATCAATCGATTGATATAAGTATATTTAATATACTTTAAACTTTATTTCTTCATTTATTTAACAAGACAAGTCTTGTATTCTTGTATTCAATTGTATTCAATTGTCTAGAATACGTAGTTTTTAGATTGGCCAAAAAAATTTTATTTTGGCGTCGCGGGGTGTTGCGCCGTACACCTGTTATATGGCAAAAAGTGAACATTTTAATTTTATGTACCGCGCAACGTCAAAATGACCCACTTGGGGATATTCTAAAAATATAAAACGTATATAGAAAGATTGGTAATTCAATTGTCTAGAATACGTATACTTTAGATTTGCCAAAAAAAATTTTGTTTGGCGTCGCCAGGCGTCGCGCAAAACCTCTGTTGTATGGAAAAAAAGTAAAAAAAAAAAATTTTTATGTACCGCGCGACGTCAATATGACCGACACGGAGGTATTGAATAAATATGATAAGCGCTATAAAACTTGCCCATTCAATTGTCTAGAATACGTAGTTTTTAGATTTGCCAAAAAAAATTTATTTTTGGAACCGCCAAAATTTTCGCGGTACACCTGTTATATGGAAAAAGTCAAAAATTTCACTTTCAAAGGTCCCGATGACACACTTGCAGAAATGCGAGGGGTCCAATATTTATACCAGATACGTAGAATTATGTCCCCTATCCAAAAATATACGGCTTAATGCCGAAATAAATAATAAATTTTTTAAAATGGCTCATCTGAGGTCGACTGACATACCAATTTGCCTATGGTCGACAAAAGTAGCAATAAAAAAAAATCCAAAATTGTAAAAAGTGCCAAAATTGTAATTTTATGTACCGCGCAACGTCAAAATGACTAACTTCTAGGTATAGAAAAAATATGAAACGTATATAGAAAGATTGGTAATTCAATTGTCTAGAATACGTAGTTTTTAGATTTGTCAAAAAAAATTTATTTTGGCGTCGCGGGGCGTTGCGCCGTACACCTGTTATATGGCAAAAAGTGAAAATTGTAATTTTATGTACCGCGCAATCTCTAAATGACTAACTTCTAAGTATCGTAAAAATATGAAACGCATATAGAAAGATTGGTAATTCAATTGTCTAGAATACGTAGTTTTTAGATTTGTCAAAAAAAATCTAGTTTGGCGTCGCCAGGCGTCGCGCAAAACCTCTGTTGTATGAAAAAAAAGTGCCAAAATTGTAATTTTATGTACCGCGCGACGTCAATATGACCGACACGGAGGTATAGCATAAATATGATATGAACTGGAAAACTTGGCCATTCAATTGTCTAGAATACGTAGTTTTTAGATTTGCCAAAAAAAATCTAGTTTGGCGTCGCCAGGCGTCGCGAAAAACCTCTGTTGTATGGAAAAAAGTGAAAATTTTCACTTTCAAACGCCTAAATGACACACTTGCAGATGTCCGAGAGGCAAAAAATTTTAGTTTTGAACGTAGAATTATATCCTCTATCCAACGGTATGCGTCTTTTCCCCAAAAAAAATAATTATTTATTTGGGGGGGCGTTTTTTTGCCCCTATAAGGAGGGGGGCTAGAGTCCGGCCGGTTGTGGATTTACGTTGGTAGCCCTATACTGATGTATAATCCAAAGTTTCATCAAAATCGGATAATATTTACTATTTTTAATTAATTTTTTAGACGTTTTTGAAAATGGTACCTTTGAGCCCCCAAAAGTCCCCTTTCCGGGGGTCGTAGAGAAAAATGTTACTAGGTCAAAAAGTCTTAGAATTTTTTTTACTATCGAAAGAAACAAAATTTTTTTTTTCGATTTTCAAAAATTTTCTAAGTCCCAGACGACCTTGAGGAACAAAAAAAAAAAAATTTTTTTTTGGGTTTTTATGGATCTCGATTCGCATCATTAATCTAATGTCGAATAAATTAGTTTCATAACAATCGGATAATATTTACTATTTTTTTTGAATTTTTTAGACGCTTTTTAAATATGTACCTTGACACCCCCAAACCACCCACTTGCAAGGGTCGGAGACAAAAATGTTACTTGGACAAAAAGTCTTAGAATTAGTTCTACTATCGAAAATAACAATAAAAAAAATGGGTCGTCTGGACTCGACATCGATACCAAATTTGCCTATGGTCGACAATAGAAGCAATAAAAAAAAAAATCCAAAATTGTAAAAAGTGCCAAAATTGTAATTTCATGTACCGCGCAACGTCAAAATGACTAACTTTTAGGTATTGAAAAAATATGAAACGTATATAGAAAGATTGGTAATTCAATTGTCTAGAATACGTAGTTTTTAGATTGGCCAAAAAAAATTAAGTTTGGCGTCGCGGGGCGTTGCGCCGTACACCTGTTATATGGCAAAAAGTGAAAATTGTAATTTTATGTACCGCGCAATGTCTAAATGACTAACTTATAGGTATCGTAAAAATATGAAACGTATATAAAAAGATTGGTAATTCAATTGTCTAGAATACGTAGTTTTTAGATTTGCCAAAAAAAATCTAGTTTGGCGTCGCCAGGCGTCGCGCAAAACCTCTGTTGTATGAAAAAAAAGTGCCAAAATTGTAATTTCATGTACCGCGCAACGTCAAAATGACTAATTTCTAGGTATAGAAAAAATATGAAGCGTATATAGAAAGATTGGTAATTCAATTGTCTAGAATACGTAGTTTTTAGATTGGCCAAAAAAATTTTATTTTGGCGTCGCGGGGTGTTGCGCCGTACACCTGTTATATGGCAAAAAGTGAACATTTTAATTTTATGTACCGCGCAACGTCAAAATGACCCACTTGGGGATATTCTAAAAATATAAAACGTATATAGAAAGATTGGTAATTCAATTGTCTAGAATACGTATACTTTAGATTTGCCAAAAAAAATTTAGTTTGGCGTCGCCAGGCGTCGCGCAAAACCTCTGTTGTATGAAAAAAAAGTAAAAAAAAAAAAAATTTATGTACCGCGCGACGTCAATATGACCGACACGGAGGTATTGAATAAATATGATAAGCGCTATAAAACTTGGCCATTCAATTGTCTAGAATACGTAGTTTTTAGATTTGCCAAAAAAAATTTATTTTTGGAACCGCCAAAATTTTCGCGGTACACCTGTTATATGGAAAAAGTCAAAAATTTCACTTTCAAAGGTCCCGATGACACACTTGCAGAAATTCGAAGGGTCCAATATTTCTACCAGACACGTAGAATTATGTCCCCTATCCAAAAATATACGGCTTAATGCCGAAATAAATAATAAATTTTTTAAAATGGCTCATCTGAGGTCGACTGACATACCAATTTGCCTATGGTCGACAAAAGTAGCAATAAAAAAAAATCCAAAATTGTAAAAAGTGCCAAAATTGTAATTTTATGTACCGCGCAACGTCAAAATGACTAACTTCTAGGTATAGAAAAAATATGAAACGTATATAGAAAGATTGGTAATTCAATTGTCTAGAATACGTAGTTTTTAGATTTGTCAAAAAAAATTTATTTTGGCGTCGCGGGGCGTTGCGCCGTACACCTGTTATATGGCAAAAAGTGAAAATTGTAATTTTATGTACCGCGCAATCTCTAAATGACTAACTTCTAAGTATCGTAAAAATATGAAACGTATATAGAAAGATTGGTAATTCAATTGTCTAGAATACGTAGTTTTTAGATTTGCCAAAAAAAATCTAGTTTGGCGTCGCCAGGCGTCGCGCAAAACCTCTGTTGTATGAAAAAAAAGTGCCAAAATTGTAATTTTATGTACCGCGCGACGTCAATATGACCGACACGGAGGTATAGCATAAATATGATATGAACTGGAAAACTTGGCCATTCAATTGTCTAGAATACGTAGTTTTTAGATTTGCCAAAAAAAATCTAGTTTGGCGTCGCCAGGCGTCGCGAAAAACCTCTGTTGTATGGAAAAAAGTGAAAATTTTCACTTTCAAACGCCTAAATGACACACTTGCAGATGTCCGAGAGGCAAAAAATTTTAGTTTTGAACGTAGAATTATATCCTCTATCCAACGGTATGCGTCTTTTCCCCAAAAAAAATAATTATTTATTTGGGGGGGCGTTTTTTTGCCCCTATAAGGAGGGGGGCTAGAGTCCGGCCGGTTGTGGATTTACGTTGGTAGCCCTATACTGATGTATAATCCAAAGTTTCATCAAAATCGGATAATATTTACTATTTTTAATTAATTTTTTAGACGTTTTTGAAAATGGTACCTTTGAGCCCCCAAAAGTCCCCTTTCCGGGGGTCGTAGAGAAAAATGTTACTAGGTCAAAAAGTCTTAGAATTTTTTTTACTATCGAAAGAAACAAAATTTTTTTTTTCGATTTTCAAAAATTTTCTAAGTCCCAGACGACCTTGAGGAACAAAAAAAAAAAAATTTTTTTTTGGGTTTTTATGGATCTCGATTCGCATCATTAATCTAATGTCGAATAAATTAGTTTCATAACAATCGGATAATATTTACTATTTTTTTTGAATTTTTTAGACGCTTTTTAAATATGTACCTTGACACCCCCAAACCACCCACTTGCAAGGGTCGGAGACAAAAATGTTACTTGGACAAAAAGTCTTAGAATTAGTTCTACTATCGAAAATAACAATAAAAAAAATGGGTCGTCTGGACTCGACATCGATACCAAATTTGCCTATGGTGACTTCATGATTCACTTTTTTTTTGAAAATTTTTGAACGCCCAAATGACCAACTTCTAGTTATGGGGCGATAATGAAATTTTAAATGTAGTATCGTATTAGTGAACCCTTTAAAACGCAATTTTTTTTGGGGCTGAAATCGAAAAAAAATTTACCTCATCGATGAAGTCGAATAGGCCAACTCCTATGGTACATGACATAGGTAGTCACACAAACTTTTTTGCTATGGGACTCAGAAAAAAAATTGATACATTTTTGTGTAGGTAATGATAACGCGATAAAACTATTAAAATTTGATAAATATCCCTTAATAATTTCTATCATTTTTGGGGGTTGGAAAAATTTTGGAAAAAAAGTGCTATGTACCGCGAAACTTGAAAATGACCCACTTGGGGGTGTCGGAAAAATATGAAAAAATCTAGAAAACTTTTCCATTCAATTGTCAAGAATACGTACTTTTTTGTTTTGCCAAAAAAAATCTAGTTTGGCCAAACGAACCGTTTCGCGGTACATCTGTTGTATGGACAAAAGTCAAAATTGACCCTTTCGACGGCCTGGGGTTCGAAAACCGTAAATATTTGGGGCAAAAAAAACCAATTGGAAATGGAGAATTAAATTATCTACCAGATCCACCTAACAGATATACCAAAAAAAATAAAAAAAAAAAAAAAAAAAACGGAAAAAAAGGTCTCATTTCGCGAGACCATTAGGAAATTCCTAATCAAAGTCCAAAACTTTCGAGGTCAATATCTCCGGATGGGGGCACCCCACATATAGCAAAATAATGCCCAAAATGATCCCAGTCGAATTCTGAACAACATTGATTTTTTCGAAAAATCCAAAATTGTAAAAAGTGCCCCAGTGGCTATGTAGGAGAGGTGGTCTCTCTGGTGTCACATCTTTTTGACCTTATGCCATTTGCCTATGGTATAGTCGAGTATAGGTGTGACATGTAGTCCAATACCAAATTTTTATAAGGTATGGGATATGGATGGGTATGCATTGGTGATGATACCTAGACCATGTTTTGAGCATAGGTGTGCCCCCTAGGTCCCTGGTGAGGACCTAGGAGCACCCGAAAAAATCAAAAATTCAAAATTTTTTTTTTTTTGATTTCGATTCCTATTGGTATGGAATGACCATTAGGCATGATATAAGGTGTGTATTTCACCTAGGTCGTGCCTATATGGTCAAAATAGTCGAAAAATTTTTTGATTAGATTTCGATTCCTATTGATTTGGAATGGATCTTAGACATATCCTATTATATGTTCGACGAATATGGGATACGATATTGACTCACCTCCTCGTGGTGTATCCTGGGTAATGCTAAGAAGTCAATGAACATACCATATGAATTGGTATAAGGTCAGTCATGATAAAGACTGATAGATATAAGCTATTGGTATGCTTATATGATATCAATAGGCTAATGGTATGCCTATATGATATAGTATAAGGTCAGTCATGATATAGACTGATAGATATAAGCTATTGGTATGCTTATATGATATCAATAGGCTAATGGTATGCCTATATGATATAGTATAAGGTCAGTCTTGCTATTGACTGATGTTGGTACATTAGGAAATTGCCTAATCAAAAACCGACTAAAGTGGCACTTGGAAAAAAAATCCAAAATAGTGAAAAGTGCCCCACTCGCTATATAAGATGGGTGCATGCGATGAGGTATCATCTCAAATACCATACCATATCATCATAAGGTATGCATGAGCAGATCATGTGATGATATAAGGTGTTGGTATGCATGTACCTATCTTATAATATGGGATACGATATTGACTCACCTCCTCGTGGTGTATCCTGGGTAATGCTAAGAAGTCAATGAACATACCATATGAATTGGTATAAGGTCAGTCATGATAAAGACTGATAGATATAAGCTATTGGTATGCTTATATGATATCAATAGGCTAATGGTATGCCTATATGATATAGTATAAGGTCAGTCATGATATAGACTGATAGATATAAGCTATTGGTATGCTTATATGATATCAATAGGCTAATGGTATGCCTATATGATATAGTATAAGGTCAGTCTTGCTATTGACTGATGTTGGTACATTAGGAAATTGCCTAATCAAAAACCGACTAAAGTGGCACTTGGAAAAAAAATCCAAAATAGTGAAAAGTGCCCCACTCGCTATATAAGATGGGTGCATGCGATGAGGTATCATCTCATATACCATACCATATCATCATAAGGTATGCATGAGCAGATCATGTGATGATATAAGGTGTTGGTTAGCATGTACCTATCTTATAATATGGGATACGATATTGACTCACCTCCTCGTGGTGTATCCTGGGTAATGCTAAGAAGTCAATGAACATACCATATGAATTGGTATAAGGTCAGTCATGATAAAGACTGATAGATATAAGCTATTGGTATGCTTATATGATATCAATAGGCTAATGGTATGCCTATATGATATAGTATAAGGTCAGTCATGATATAGACTGATAGATATAAGCTATTGGTATGCTTATATGATATCAATAGGCTAATGGTATGCCTATATGATATAGTATAAGGTCAGTCTTGCTATTGACTGATGTTGGTACATTAGGAAATTGCCTAATCAAAAACCGACTAAAGTGGCACTTGGAAAAAAAATCCAAAATAGTGAAAAGTGCCCCACTCGCTATATAAGATGGGTGCATGCGATGAGGTATCATCTCATATACCATACCATATCATCATAAGGTATGCATGAGCAGATCATGTGATGATATAAGGTGTTGGTTAGCATGTACCTATCTTATAATATGGGATACGATATTGACTCACCTCCTCGTGGTGTATCCTGGGTAATGCTAAGAAGTCAATGATATAGGCTATGCCTATATCGTCAATATAGTCAATGAACTGTCCAACAGTTTAAACTATAGTCCGAACATAAGTATATAGGCGATGCCTATATGGTCAATATAGTCAATGAACTGTCCAACAGTTTAAACTATCGTCCGAACATAAGTATACCAATTGTCTGAGGACATTGGTAATTATATAATGACGATTGGAGTGTGCGGGCAATGCCAAACTATGTATAATATACATACGGGATTGCTGCGTACGTATGGGGCTTGTCGGTCCTGTAGAACCATTAGTTTGACTGGCTAATGTCTAAAGGAGAGGAGAGTAAGGAAAAAATCCAAAATTGTAAAAAGTGCCCCAGTGGCTATATAAGAAGGGGGTATCGTATGAAGTCTCATGTAGACATCATACAATATCATCATAAGGTGATGATGCTATGATGATATATACCTACCTTAGGTCATGTTTGGCCTATTAAATATTGGATCTAAATATGATATAGGCTAATGGTATGCCTATATGATATATATAGGCTAATGGTATGCCTATATGATCTGATATGATATGTCAGAAATGTATACCAATTGTCTGATGACATTGGATGCAAAGTATACCAATGTAGGTCGTATTAATGACTGAGATTGGTATAGATATGGGATACGATATTGACTCACCTCCTCGTGGTGTATCCTGGGTAATGCTAAGAAGTCAATGATATAGGCTATGCCTATATCGTCAATATAGTCAATGAACTGTCCAACAGTTTAAACTATTGTCCGAACATAAGTATATAGGCGATGCCTATATGGTCAATATAGTCAATGAACTGTCCAACAGTTTAAACTATTGTCCGAACATAAGTATATAGGCGATGCCTATATGGTCAATATAGTCAATGAACTGTCCAACAGTTTAAACTATAGTCCGAACATAAGTATATAGGCGATGCCTATATGGTCAATATAGTCAATGAACTGTCCAACAGTTTAAACTATAGTCCGAACATAAGTATATAGGCGATGCCTATATGGTCAATATAGTCAATGAACTGTCCAACAGTTTAAACTATCGTCCGAACATAAGTATACCAATTGTCTGAGGACATTGGTAATTATATAATGACGATTGGAGTGTGCGGGCAATGCCAAACTATGTATAATATACATACGGGATTGCTGCGTATGTATGGGGCTTGTCGGTCCTGTAGAACCATTAGTTTGACTGGCTAATGTCTAAAGGAGAGGAGAGTAAGGAAAAAATCCAAAATTGTAAAAAGTGCCCCAGTGGCTATATAAGAAGGGGGTATCGTATGAAGTCTCATGTAGACATCATACAATATCATCATAAGGTGATGATGCTATGATGATATATACCTACCTTAGGTCATGTTTGGCCTATTAAATATTGGATCTAAATATGATATAGGCTAATGGTATGCCTATATGATATACATAGGCTAATGGTATGCCTATATGATCTGATATGATATGTCAGAAATGTATACCAATTGTCTGATGACATTGGATGCAAAGTATACCAATGTAGGTCGTATTAATGACTGAGATTGGTATAGATATGGGATACGATATTGACTCACCTCCTCGTGGTGTATCCTGGGTAATGCTAAGAAGTCAATGATATAGGCTATGCCTATATCGTCAATATAGTCAATGAACTGTCCAACAGTTTAAACTATAGTCCGAACATAAGTATATAGGCGATGCCTATATGGTCAATATAGTCAATGAACTGTCCAACAGTTTAAACTATAGTCCGAACATAAGTATATAGGCGATGCCTATATGGTCAGTATAGTCAATGAACTGTTTTACAGTTTAAACTATCGTCCGAACATAAGTATACCAATTGTCTGAGGACATTGGAATTATATAATGACGATTGGAGTGTGCGGGCAATGCCAGACTATGCAATAGACATACGGGCTTGCTTTCAGTGATGCCAGACTACACTATTATATGGTTGTTACGTACAATGGATGTGAAAGTCAATTGTATATAAAACTAATTATATAATGTCAAAAGTGTACGGGCTTGCTGTTAGTGATGCCAGACTATGTAATATACATACGGGCTTGCTGCGTGCGTATGGGGCTTTACGGTCCTGTAGAACCATTAGTTTGACTGGCTAATGTCTAAAGGAGAGGAGAGTAAGGAAAAAATCCAAAATTGTAAAAAGTGCCCCAGTGGCTCTTTAAGGAAACATGGTCTGGCTTGAAAGAAGTCTATGATTTCTTACAAGTTGTTTCCCTAGCACAGCAGTGGTGGTGCTCAGAACCAAATAAAAGGAAGGTCATGGTAGGCATTGAATTTTAAAGGCGGCAATGCTCAAACCTCCTTGTGGTGCGTATATTTACATATAGACCCAATAGAGTATAAGTTACTCAGGCGTGAATACGAGAACTTAATAAGTGTCGATACTCTAATATTTGGGCAATTTTAACCCATAAGTCCAGACACTGTCATAGGCCATGCTATGACGCAGATATGATTGTTGCCCAATATCTGCAGCTCATTGTGTTTTCCCAGCAATGCACCACTATGGTTGGCTTAAAAGCTTATCCAGAATTTAGGTTGTCGTCAAACATATATTCGATCTAGGGCGAATCTTATAATGTATGACAATACCTACGATCGTAAGATCACAAAACGTGTTTTTGATCAAAAACTTCTTAAAACTGCGTTAACCTCTTTGTATAATTAATTTTATTTAAAATGTTACGACAACCTTAAGAGATCAATAAACACAAAAATTAGGAATTTATGTACGAACTTGTTCGAAGGCTATCTGCTTAAATGCATTTAGTTATTTCGCTTGTAAGTTAATTCATTCCGTATTGAATAATAAACTTGAATCACTCGAAGAATATTAATTTCTGTTCTGTGTATTTGATCAAAAACTTCTTATAACTGCGTTAACCTCTTTGTATAATTAATTTTATTTAAAATGTTACGACAACCATAAGAGATCAAAAAGCACATATTAAAGAATGTATATTCTACTTGGGACGAAGGCTATCTGCTTAATTGCATTTAGTTATTTCGCATCGTGAGTTATAATTATTCAGTTTTGTGTTGATCAAAAACTTCTTAAAACTGCGTTAACCTCTTTGTATAATTAATTTTATTTAAAATGTTACGACAACCTTAAGAGATCAAAACACAAAACACAAAAATTAGGAATTTATGTACGAACTTGTTCGAAGGCTATCTGCTTAAATGCATTTAGTTATTTCGCTTGTAAGTTAATTCATTCCGTATTGAATAATAAACTTGAATCACTCGAAGAATATTAATTTCTGTTCTGTGTATTTGATCAAAAACTTCTTATAACTGCGTTAACCTCTTTGTATAATTAATTTTATTTAAAATGTTACGACAACCATAAGAGATCAATAAGCACATATTAAAGAATGTATATTCTACTTGGGACGAAGGCTATCTGCTTAATTGCATTTAGTTATTTCGCTTGTAAGTTAATTATATCATACGATCGTAAGATCACAAAACGTTTTTTAATGACCCAGTTATTATGAAACAGGTTGATTATGTCACATAACATATATAGTTAAGGGATTATTAGACGATCCTTATATATGGTATGTACATAATGTTTCCATAAAATTACAAATGTACGGCCAAAGTAACATTTTAATTATAATTTTATTATTATAATTTTATTATAGCTATAATTGCAATTGTTATAATAGTAATTTTAAAATAAACATCTATTCATGACCTTTAACAGTGGGGTTTATCCATCTCGTAATGGGTAACAAATCAGCTAATCTTAAATGATAAGCGGTTGTCAGTTTCGTTGTAGATTAGATTTTTGTAAGTCTTTTTGAGAACGTTCTGATACGTGTTGGGCCTTGTTGTTACTGGGAGTGAATAGATGTTGCGGGTTTCGCCTTTACTTAATTGTACTGTCGTACCTGCGGTCATTGTGGCAACACTTTGATCAATGATACCAGTTGTAGTCTAGGTTGCAACAAATTACAAAAACCGTGACCTTTTAATTAAGGTGGTATTCTCACGAGGGCTAGTTATGTACATAATATATAGGTTAAAGGGGTTATTGGACAACCTCTTATATACTTATGTGCATAGCTCGCCTAAAAATTACGCATATTATAAACATAATATATGGTGCATTAACTAATATTTTATAATGTAATTTTTGAAAACATAGCCATTTATTTATTAATCTATAACCGTGGGGTTTATCCATCTCGTCATGGGTAACAAATCAGCTAATCTCAAATGATAAGCGGTTGTCAGTTTCGTAGTAGATTAGATATTGTAAGTCTTTTTGAGAACGTGCTGATACGTGTTGGGCCTTGTTGTTACTGATTAATAATAAATGTTGTGGGTTATGCCATTTATGTCGTACCCGCAGGTCCTAGTGGAAACACTTTGATCAAATGGGTACCAGTTGTAGTCTAGGTTGCAACAAATTACAAAGAACGTGGCCTTTAAATTAAGGTGGTATTCACCCACGTAACCAAATGCCAGCTAACTTGTGATTAACTTGTGGTACGGTGCAAACTGTGCTCACATAATTATCTTATACAAGTATTGTCTAAAAGCGAAAGTAATAAAACCATATATAATTGAAATCGAGAAATTCACTAAGAATGAGTATGAAGGCTTTACAACTAAGCACGATATTATTTAAACGAATAAGTTTAAATGTCGATAAGATTTATCATATGATTAATAAAATGATGAGAATTGATTATTTAATTATAATTATAAAGTACCTGACAAATACTTTACAATGTACCTGACGCCTACATTGATTCAAATCATACTACCTATCATTAAATCAAAAATATCATAAACCAATTGATTAAGATCTTTGTCCTCTATCTATATACCGTTTGGGCCGGTTTGATATGACATCGATGTACTTCATGTCGGTTATTGATATAAATATCATTAAGACCAATTGATTGAGATCTTTGTCTCTGTATATATCAGCTCACCTCCGAGTTGATTATCATTGACATCGAAGTATTTCATGTCGGCTAATGATATGGTCAAAATTGATACAAATATTGCTAAATAAAATGATACACAAACCGAAAGGAACGTGTACTCTTTTTTAGTCCGAGACCAATCAACTTAGGTTGATATAGTCGAGGTAACAATATTATAATTAATTTAACCAAAATCTTAAAATATTAATAAAGACCAATTGTTTTCATATCTTAGTATTAAATTACTATGGAACTCATGTCGGTCCGTTTGATATTTTAAAATCTTTAATATAAATTTGCTTAATTGCATTTTTTTATTAAAAAAATTCTATATAATAGAATTCTGGTTGATCCTGCCAGTAGTTATATGCTTGTCTCAAAGATTAAGCCATGCATGTCTAAGTACACACTATATAAAAGTGAAACCGCAAAAGGCTCATTAAATCAGTTATGGTTCCTTAGATCATATGCCCAGTTACTTGGATAACTGTGGTAATTCTAGAGCTAATACATGCAATTATACGCAGACCGAAAGGAATGTGTGCTCTTATTAGACCAAAACCAATCGACTTCGGTCGATAGTTAAGGTGACTCTAGATAATATGCTGATCGTATGGTTTTATGCCAACGACAGATCTTTCAAATTTCTGCCCTATCAACTATTGATGGTAGTGTAGTGGACTACCATGGTTGCAACGGGTAACGGGGAATCAGGGTTCGATTCCGGAGAGGGAGCCTGAGAAATGGCTACCACATCTAAGGAAGGCAGCAGGCGCGTAAATTACCCAATCCCGGCACGGGGAGGTAGTGACGAAAAATAACAATATAGGACTCAATCCGAGGCCCTATAATTGGAATGAATACACTTTAAATCCTTTAATAAGGATCAATTGGAGGGCAAGTCTGGTGCCAGCAGCCGCGGTAATTCCAGCTCCAATAGCGTATATTAAAATTGTTGCGGTTAAAACGTTCGTAGTTGAATCTTGGTCAAGCACAGTAAATACAACCGAGTGCGGTTCGTATTGACTGCTAATGCTATGACGTTTTACTGCTGAATAGCGAAATAATATATTTATATATTAAAGTAGTTATTCAATTAAAGTCCTAGATAAATGCTCTTAATCGAGTGTTTATTAAAAGGGCCAGTACAATTACTTTGAACAAATTATAATGCTCAAAGTAGGCTAAAAGCCTGAATAGTTTTGCATGGAATAATTTAAAAAGGTGTCTGTTTAATTTGTTGGTTTAAATAACAGACACAATGATTAATAGGAGTAGTTGGGGACATTAGTATTACGGGGCGAGAGGTGAAATTCTTAGACCCTCGTAAGACTTACTTAAGCGAAAGCATTTGTCAAAGATGCTTTCTTTAATCAAGAACGAAAGTTAGGGGATCGAAGGCGATCAGATACCGCCCTAGTCCTAACCATAAACTATGCCAGCCAGCAATTGGATGTAGCTACTACTATGGCTCTTTCAGTCGCTTTCCAGGAAACTATAGCTAGGTTCCGGGGGAAGTATGGTTGCAAAATCGAAACTTAAAGGAATTGACGGAAGGGCACCACCAGGAGTGGAGCCTGCGGCTTAATTTGACTCAACACGGGAAAACTTACCAGGTCCGAACATAAACGAGTAAGACAGATTGATAGCTCTTTCTCAAATCTATGGGTGGTGGTGCATGGCCGTTCTTAGTTCGTGGAGTGATTTGTCTGGTTAATTCCGATAACGAACGAGACTCAAATATTTAAATAGATGCATTTTGGTTTATGACGTTGAAAATCGCTTTCTTATATTTACTTTGTATTTATAAGTTATGTAGTTGGAGTCGTACCAATATGTTTGTCCTTAGTAAGATACTTGCTTCTTAAATGGACAAATTGCGTCTAGCAATAATGAAATTGAGCAATAACAGGTCTGTGATGCCCTTAGATGTCCTGGGCAGCACGCGCGCTACAATGAAGATATCAACGTGTTAATCCTATTCCGAGAGGAACGGGTAAACCGCTGAAACATCTTCGTGGTGGGGATTGTGGACTGTAATGGTCCACATGAACTAGGAATTCCCAGTAAGTGCGAGTCATAAGCTCGTATTGATTACGTCCCTGCCCTTTGTACACACCGCCCGTCGCTACTACCGATTGAATTGGTTAGTGAGGTCTCTGGAAGTGATTATTGCGATGCACAAATGTGTGTTGCTTTGCTTTCATGGAAATTGACCGAACTTGCTTATTTAGAGGAAGTAAAAGTCGTAACAAGGTTTCCGTAGGTGAACCTGCGGAAGGATCATTAATGATTCGATATATTGTTTATATAAACAATAAACTTTGAGCTTGACCAACTCTTAGTTTTCAAATGTTACTTCAATTTTGAATAATAAACTTGAATCACTCGAAGAATATAAAATTCTGTTCTGTGTATTTGATCAAAAACTTCTTATAACTGCGTTAACCTCTTTGTATAATTAATTTTATTTAAAATGTTACGACAACCATAAGAGATCAATAAGCACATATTAAAGAATTTATATTCTACTTGGGACGAAGGCTATCTGCTTAATTGCATTTAGTTATTTCGCATCGTGAGTTATAATTATTCAGTTTTGTGTGTTTGATCAAAAACTTCTTAAAACTGCGTTAACCTCTTTGTATAATTAACTTTATTTAAAATGTTACGACAACCTTAAGAGATCAATAAACACAAAAAATAAGGAATTTAAATACGAACTTGTTCGAAGGCTATCTGCTTAAATGCATTTAGTTATTTCGCTTGTGAGTATATACGAACTTGTTCGAAGGCCATTTGCTTAACTGCATTTAGTTATTTCGCTTGTGAGTTAATTAATTCCGTTTCAATAATATAAACGAACTTGTTCGAAGGCTATTTGCTTAATTGCATTTAGTTATTTCGCTTGTGAGTTAATACAAACTTGTTCGAAGGCCATTTGCTTAACTGCATTTAGTTATTTCGCTTGTGAGTATATACGAACTTGTTCGAAGGCCATTTGCATAACCTGCATTTAGTTATTTCGCTTGTAAGTTAATTATTGAATTTAATTTAATTGAATGTATCATTACAGTCTAGTATATGTGCCAAATTCATTTTGAGGGATAGGCATCTCTTAGTGAAAAATGAAACACGGAGCATATATAATATGTAACGAACATGTCGAAGGTTATCTGCCTAATAATTATTTCGCTTGTTTAGTTACATACTTTGACATATTCAATTTTGAATAATAAACTTGAATCACTCGAAGAATATAAAATTCTGTTCTGTGTATTTGATCAAAAATTTCTTATAACTGCGTTAACCTCTTTGTATAATTAATTTTATTTAAAATGTTACGACAACCATAAGAGATCAATAAGCACATATTAAAGAATTTATATTCTACTTGGGACGAAGGCTATCTGCTTAATTGCATTTAGTTATTTCGCATCGTGAGTTATTATTCAGTTTTGTGTATTTGATCAGCCAATTCTTAAAACTGCGTTAACCTCTTTGTATAATTAACTTTATTTAAAATGTTACGACAACCTTAAGAGATCAATAAACACAAAAAATAAGGAATTTATATACCGACTTGTTCGAAGGCTATCTGCTTAAATGCATTTAGTTATTTCGCTTGTGAGTTAATTCATTCCGTTTCAATAATATATACGAACTTGTTCGAAGGCCATTTGCTTAATTGCATTTAGTTATTTCGCTTGTAAGTTAATTATTGAATTTAATTTAATTGAATGTATCATTATAAGAATTCTTGGCTTGTAAGGAGACTTTATTGTTTCTTTACTTACTTGAATTCAAAAGCACTTAGGTGTCAGAAAAGTAATACGCTTTGAGCCTGGCAACTCTTAGCATTAAAATTGCGACTTAGTACCGTTTATGTAATAATCCTGGGAAAGTTTAATTTTATTAAACTTAGTACCGTTTATGTAATAATCTTGGGAAAGTCTAAATTTTATTAAACTTAGTACCGTTTATATAATAATCCTGGGAAAGTTTAATTTTATTAAACTTAGTACCGTTTATATAATAATCTTGGGAAAGTTTAAACTGTTGTCTGTAGACACATTCAATTTTGAATAATAAACTTGAATCACTCGAAGAATATAAAATTCTGTTCTGTGTATTTGATCAAAAACTTCTTATAACTGCGTTAACCTCTTTGTATAATTAATTTTATTTAAAATGTTACGACAACCATAAGAGATCAATAAGCACATATTAAAGAATTTGTATTCTACTTGGGACGAAGGCTATCTGCTTAATTGCATTTAGTTATTTCGCATCGTGAGTTATAATTATTCAGTTTTGTGTGTTTGATCAAAAACTTCTTAAAACTGCGTTAACCTCTTTGTATAATTAACTTTATTTAAAATGTTACGACAACCTTAAGAGATCAATAAACACAAAAAGTAAGGAATTTATATACCGACTTGTTCGAAGGCCATTTGCTTAATTGCATTTAGTTATTTCGCTTGTGAGTTAATTAATTCCATTTCAATAATAAATACAAACTTGTTCGAAGGCTATTTGCTTAATTGCATTTAGTTATTTCGCTTGTGAGTATGTACGAACTTGTTCGAAGGCTATTTGTATAATCTGCATTTAGTTATTTCGCTTGTGAGTTAATTCATTCTGTTCTGTGTATTTGATCACATCTTCTTATAACTGCGTTAACCGCTTTAAATAATTAACTTTATTTCAATGTTACGACAACCTTAAGAACGATCAATAAAAGCACATATTAAAGAATATATAATTATTGAATTTAATTTAATTGAACGTATCAATATCAGTGTGCGCTTGTTGTTAGTAATTAGTAATTGTTTTATATTCTTTAAAATGATGAAAGTGAAAGCAATTTAAGACTAGAAAGTTCGCAACAAACCTTAAAGTTGTCTGTAGACATATTCAATTTTGAATAATAAACTTGAATCACTCGAAGAATATAAAATTCTGTTCTGTGTATTTGATCAAAAATTTCTTATAACTGCGTTAACCTCTTTGTATAATTAATTTTATTTAAAATGTTACGACAACCATAAGAGATCAATAAGCACATATTAAAGAATTTGTATTCTACTTGGGACGAAGGCTATCTGCTTAATTGCATTTAGTTATTTCGCATCGTGAGTTATAATTATTCAGTTTTGTGTGTTTGATCAAAAATTTCTTAAAACTGCGTTAACCTCTTTGTATAATTAACTTTATTTAAAATGTTACGACAACCTTAAGAGATCAATAAACACAAAAAGTAAGGAATTTATATACCGACTTGTTCGAAGGCCATTTGCTTAATTGCATTTAGTTATTTCGCTTGTGAGTTAATTAATTCCGTTTCAATAATAAATACAAACTTGTTCGAAGGCTATTTGCTTAATTGCATTTAGTTATTTCGCTTGTGAGTATAAACGAACTTGTTCGAAGGCTATTTGTATAATCTGCATTTAGTTATTTCGCTTGTGAGTTAATTCATTCTGTTCTGTGTATTTGATCACATCTTCTTATAACTGCGTTAACCGCTTTAACTAATTAACTTTATTTCAATGTTACGACAACCTTAAGAACGATCAATAAAAAGCACATATTAAAGAATATATAATTATTGAATTTAAATTAATTGAATGTATCAATA
Organism: Pedicia rivosa; assembly: GCA_963082725.1. Lineage (NCBI taxonomy): Eukaryota > Metazoa > Arthropoda > Insecta > Diptera > Pediciidae > Pedicia > Pedicia rivosa. The sequence continues at coordinate 16,065 of CAUJBA010000376.1, read as the reverse complement.
TCAGTATGCGCTTGTTGTTAGTAATTAGTAATTGTTTTATATTCTTTAAAATGATGAAAGTGAAAGCAATTTAAGACTAGAAAGTTCGCAACTAACCTTATAAAAATTAATGAACAAACAAACAAACAAAGTACCCTAAGCGGGGGATCACTCGGCTCATGGGTCGATGAAGAACGTAGCTAACTGCGCGTTATAATGTGAACTGCAGGACACATGAACATTGACATTTCGAACGCATATCGCAGTCCTTGCGTCAGGTACAATTAACTTTGTGCTGCTCGGACTACATATGGCTGAGTGTTGTAAATTACATGCAAATCAAATTACTGTTTCATGAAATGTTTTATTATAAATAATTCTGAGTAATGATTCTAGTTTAGTGGGGTTTCGCGTTAACCGCTGTTTATAATTAAATTTATTTACATGTTATCACGTACTCTGAAGAAAGACCAATAAACACAAATTAAGGAATTTATATACGAACTTGTTCGAAGGCTATCTGCTTAATCTGCATTTAGTTATTTCGCTTGTAAGTTAATTCATTCCGTATTGAATAATAAACGAACTTGTTCGAAGGCCATTTGCTTAATTGCATTTAGTTATTTCGCTTGTAAGTTAATTCATTCAATTTTGAATAATATAAACGAACTTGTTCGAAGGCCATTTGCTTAATTGCATTTAGTTATTTCGCTTGTGAGTTTTTAATACGAACTTGTTCGAAGGCCATTTGCTTAATTGCATTTAGTTATTTCGCTTGTAAGTTAATTATTCAGTTTTGTGTATTTGATCAGCCAATTCTTATATATTATTTAATTTAATGTATGCGATGTAAACTTTGTTTGTATAAACTTTTTTATATCCTGGTTAAAATTTCATAATTGGTATAAATCGATAATGGACATATACATATAGAGCGACTGCACTCTGATCAATAAACTTGGTGATAATATAGATTTTATTGCGTTGAATTAAAATACTATCTCTCTTCACTATAGGTTCATTGTTGACGTGTTGCAAGACTATATTATATCGTTGCTGAAGATTATATGTACAATTCAAACGTTA